>JAWPHD010009598.1:0-102024 GCA_037043455.1 Cyrtodaria siliqua | reverse complement strand
ATGTGATAAATGAAATTAATATTAGCTTTATGCAGAACTAGATCTAGTCTAAATTTATCAAAATTGTAGATATATAATAATTACACATTTAACGATTTACTATAAGTTTACTCTAGACAAATCTCTGTCGTTAAATTAATAGTATAAAGGACACTTAAAAAGGTATGTTGTTGTGTTTAAAGTGATAGCATTTATCGAAATAGTATAAACTTTAAAAATACTACAGTTATACTATATAGTGTATATGTACTGACGACTCAGTTCAGATTGTGCGGATGCTCTAGTCAATTTTACATTACGAGATCTTAAAACTAATACATTTATGCTATATAGTTTTACACAACGTTTTCTGTCATAAACGAAACGGGGTATCCATTTGTTTAACTGAAAATTCGCCGAGCAAACTTTGTTGACCGGATATCCGGTTCGATATTTCAACATATCAGATGCTTTTGAAATAATTATACCTGGTATTTTCGTCTGGAAGAGCGTTGACAGGTTCTGCAGCACGTGTCCTTCTTCGTTCTGAGTGTAACACTCTCTGGCATACACCACGTTGCACTGACGGACTGTCGGACACAATCTGGAAATAGATGGAAGGTGGTTTCATATAAAACAATACGTATAAGGATTCTTGGACATTGTTGAATCCAGGCGAAGACAAAGTTGCAGACTGGAAATTAGGTTAGCACATATATCCAACAGCCAGTGGATTTTTTTTAATTTTATTAAGCTATTTTAACTAATCTTGATCTATTTGTAAATGCAAAAATACATGTACAGTGTGCATGCATTTCTAGTCATCGCCCCTTCATTGTTCCTTAGTTATAAACCATATACATACTGAAAAGGGAATCCCTTGGAAGCAACAAACACAAACAAGAGAGAGAAAAGTGGAAGACTCGTTTATTGAGTCTGATTCATGAGGAGGTAATATAAGATGCAGCATCTCGCATGCCCTCTAGCACCGGGCTTAACCCGATATTCTACTGTAAAGCCACGTAGATTGGGTTTTGATGATCCTGAAGGACCAGTAAGTACAAACAATTACTGATTTGTAGTCGGGGCTATCGGCAAGTGGCCTCAGCCTCAGAGTAATATGGTTTTGCAATAATCTCAGTCTTTTGTTTTGTTGACAGAAAAGAGGTACGCGAGTATATATACCAAACAAAAAAAAGAAACGTCCACTGATGTTGATGCTTATTGTCTAGACAGAAAAAACAGGAAAAAAAATTAATGATGTTTTAGAAGAATAATTAGATAGACCGCCAACAATAGTCCAAACAAAGAAGTTTTTGAAAAAGTTCAGTAATCAGGGGGAGTTAGCACTCTTTTTTTTAAAACATTCATTTTGGCCACAAAAAACAAATTAAATCTTACGAAAAATTACCGATATTTGTAAAAGTAAAGCAGCTAAGATATTATTTCAACAATTTAATCAGCACATAAGAGCCTATTAGACGTCAGAGCGGTCGTCTGTTCGAGCATTGCGGACTTGTAATCCGTTTACAGTGCAATAAACGTGGATTTCATGGACAACTTATGTTTGTACACATTTTTATCTAATCATAGAGTGTGTTCTTACCAGGCTCCCCAGCTGCTGGACACTTTTCGCAACAGTATCTCGCTATAATGCCAGTATCACAGGCCGTGTAGAAACCAACGAGACTCATCAAGGAAGAGCACGAGAAGACCGCCAGGAAGCGAGAATCCATGCGCAGACCACAAACCGGAAGTTCCTGAAGGTATCAGACCTGGAGTAGTTGTTCCTGAAAAAAAGGAAGTAGCATTTTCTTACATTATGCGGAGTGGGGTTCAGCATATGACATTGCTGTACCTATAAGAAATTGTTAAAAGCATAACCATTGGAAAATCTATTAATCATACCCGTTTTTTGTGGACTATATTATGCATGCAAAGAGTTAAGTTATGTATTTATTTTATTTTATTTTTTATCACGTCTACTTTACTATCAATTTAGTACTTTGTACAGCAGCTTAGAAGATGAGTTAGAAGAAGAATTTTTAGAAAGAAAAGTTGTGGGTGTTATTAAAACACGATGATTGGCTATAATGCAAAATAATGGTCATTGTTTTAAGAACGAGCTGAACTGGGCTGAGACGCAGTGCCAGATGAAGTTGAAGAAGTCGACAAAAGAGTAGTGTCAGAAGAGCAACTTGTTGGACGTACTCCGAGAAAGTAATACTGAAGCGGTGTTGCGCGGACTAGAAGAAGTACTAGTGATAGTTGTTGTACTAGAAGAAGTACTGAGTGCCAGTTGTTGTTGTGATTGTACTAGCAGAAGTATTATATAGTGACAGTTGATTGACCGTACTAGAAGAAGTACTAGTTGACAGTTGTTAGCGTACTCCAAGAAGTAGTACTGAAAGTTGTTGACATACTAAGAAGAAGTATTAGTGACAGTTGTTGGGTGTACAAGAAGAAGTATTAGTGACAGTTGTTGGTGTACTTGAAGAAGAGTACTTAGTGAAATGTTGAGGCGTACTAGAAGAAATATACTAGTGACAGTTGCTGGCGTACTTCTCAAGAAGTAGTACTGGAACGTTGTTGGTGTACTAGAAGAAGTACTAGTGACAGTTTTTTGGTGTACTAGAAGAAGTACTAGTGACAGTTGTTGGTGTACTAGAGAAGAAGTACCTAGTTAGAAGAAGTACTAGTGACAGTTGTTGGTGTACTAGAAGAAGAGTACTAGTGACAGTTGTTGCGCGTACTTGAAGAAGTAGTACTGAACAGAAGATGTCCCAGAAGTAGTGCTGGTAGTGGTAACAGACGAACCGATTGAAGTAGTTGGCTTTGGTCGTTGCGTCGTCGTCGTCGTCGTCTTCGTTCTTGTTGTAGTAGTTGCAGTTGGTTTAGTTGGTTGCCCTAGTTGTTGTTCTCTATAAAAACAAAAAAAAACACAACAAATGAATGTTTTTGGTGGGGTAAACTAATGTGTGTACTATAAAGCATATGAAAGGCATGTGGGTACATATAGGCACACGATAAAATGAAATACCTCACAGGTTACTTAAAGGGACACATGGCAATCTTGACTTTTTAAAAACTCGCGGCATCCCGTTAATTGTTTTCCACATCAGATTGCATTTGTTCAATCATTAATAGTAACTATATAGATTAGTATAAGAAGAAACTGATTGCAAGCATCAGTTGATTTACAAGAAGAAAGTGATGCAAAGCATCAGTTGACTGGAGTACGCGGAAGAAATTGCCGGATCAGGAACGATCAGCATTCCGGGGTTAGTCGCTTAGCAGTACCTAATGTTTCCAAAAGGAGAATCAAACGTGTAGTTTATTTGCAAAATTTTCATTAGTATAACAACACAAATGCAGATATATTTTAAAAAGATATATTGGCAACAGTAAGAGCAATAGGAACTTGAGAACAAAGGCACATACTTAGGATAATCAAAACATATTTAAGTGTTTGCATTAATTGCTGATGATATATATTTCTAGAATGTTATGAAACCTGACATGCTGGGCCAGGTTATGATGTAAAAACAACTGTATACAGTTTCAAAGTTAGCTAGTAGCTATAAGTTACCTAAGTATATTGGACCTATGTCATAGCGCCAATTTCAACTATACAGCAAATTTCAATACAAACACGATCTTATGGCCAGTTTTTTACCCCCAAACATTTTGGCCAGTCCTTTTACCCCCAACATTTTTAATCACGTGCTCCTCCATATGCAGCATCAAAAAGCAATACAAAAATAGGCTGACGCGCTCAAGGCGCGCCGCCAATAAAGCAAATTGTTTTTTGCAATATTACTAACTACTAGATCTTTATTTTAGTATTCAAATCTATGGTTAAGAATAACGAAGAAAAGTTGAAAACTTAAATTTATCTTTAAATATATGCATGCAGATTTAAAGTCAAATTCAAGATGGCAGCATGATGTCCCTTTAAATGTGTTTGTATTAAAGTTGTTGAGTCTACTTTGAAATATAATTATTATGTAGTCTATAAGATGCAGTTTATTGTTTTTGATTAGCAAAGACATATTTGAAACAATAACTTATACAAGCGGAGTTGACAAAATCTGTTTTAGCAATTATTCTTGTTTTCTGCCAAAATTCTGAAAGAAGTATAAGTTGAAACCTTTTTCGTTGTTGTCGACGGAGTAGTCGTTGTAGTGGTTGTTGTTATAATGTCACGGATGACGGGATGAGGTGCTATACCGCACGTGCTACAGCAATCACGTGCATATTGTGGATCGCGGCAATTCCGTGCATTGCAGTTGAGATATTTATCACCGAATTCACAACCTGTAATATATACAACTATTTTAAATAACTGCAGATAGGAAAGAAGTGACAATAAATGATACTGAGTGTCAATTATAAATCGGTTTACAAGCATACATAATAACTACAGATACTGATTTACCAATGACGCAAGTCTGCAGTTACATAGTATGTGTTGAGTTCACAAATGTTTATTTGTTCTTATTGCTAGTTGCATATTATGAAAGTCGAAATTGCACATATCTGCCCAGTAATTTCATTTTACATATTCTCGAAATAACACTTACGGAAACTATATTGGAAATCACACATACAGACACTCGTTGTAACGTGATAATGAAAGAAACTTACCGGTAACCCTTGTATTCAATTTGTTGCACGTGTCACAGCATCTGACGTTGTAGAAACTATCATAACACCGCAAGGGGCGTGCCAGCATGTGCTGACGGCACGAGTATTTAGTATCAAACCTTCTCTGTATGTCGCCAAAAACACAGGTTGCTGGAAAATATACGTACTAATACTCATTTGATGCATGAACTTGTACATTAGTTAACACGTGGGTATTGATACTGTTTGTCATAGTTTTCGATGTTTACTGTCTATGCTATTGAGCAGATTGCGTAATTCAATAGGTCACAACTGGCTACAGTCTCATTGAAATACGCATATTTCCCTTAAAATTACGGTTATTAGTATATACCATAGCCGTATACTGCAAACTACTTATACTATATATTTGTATTATTTCTGTTTTTCGATGGATTAACTGGCAATTTTGCCACTTTTCACTGAGTTAGACTAGCTGGCGATGTGGCTTTTCGCTGGATTGCATTAGCCGGCGATAGTATGGCTTTTCGCTGGATTGCCTAAGCTAGTGATATTTTCTGGTATGATTGGAATTGAATTGAATGTTGTTTAACGGCTCATCAACACAGTATAGGTTATTTAGAGCCGCCCCAGAGAGAGGGGAAGGATACATAGGAATCCGGGAACCTGCCCTATCTTATTATCGAATAGATTACTATGGTTCTTTAACGTGCTCGGAAGATAGACCGATACACGGTACCGCCCGGTTTACGTCCCCATCCGACGGACGAGGCTAACGTAAAGTGTCTTGCCCAAGAACACACCGACGGAACTCAGTGGTACCACGGAGGATTGAACCCGGTGCCTCCGGTTACAAATCCACCGCGCTACCGACTGGTTGGATTACATAAGCTGGAGATATTTTCGCTTTTCGCTGGATTGCATAAGCTGGTGATCTTGTCGATTTTCGCTGGTTTGCATAAGCCGGCGATATCGACGCGTTTCACTTAACTACATTGACGTGTTTTGATGAGCTGACGATATTGTCGACAATGACGATATTGCTTTATTGTTGTATTGCTCGACTAGGGATCATTTATGTTACATATGCAGGTTCCGCAGTGTCATAAACAGGGCGGATGGATTGTTACTGTAAGACCAGTGAAGTCATTCAAGAGCAACATGCTTGCCATAACAAGCAGTCCGTGCATGAAACACAACGCAAAGATGATAGATGCACATATTGGTATTTGTGACATGTAGACAAAACTTACGATTTTTGGGAGGAGCTTGTTCGTCAAACACACACTGCCCCTCAATACACCACTGTAAACGTAGAAACATTTGTTTATTAAAAACAGCAATGGATACGCGTTAAATTCACGATGATAAGAGTTGTGAGAGACTATTAATACAGTACATGCGTGTTTAGACTTCCTGCGAACCTAGCGCGGCTAGTTGTTTACGATTCAAAATATGGTGTTTGGCATAACTTATTCTAATTTCATTTTATTGTTTTTTTATTATATAGGAAAGATAATAAAATTGTTTCATTTCCTCTTTGTTTATTGTCTCACAAAAATGTATATGTATATATTGTATGATCACATGGGCCTATGGTTTACTGATTTTTTAAATAAAGTGCCCAGCTTCTTCTTCTGTTTTCTCACAAAATGATAATGGTGTATTGAATTATGTTTTTATATACAATAATTGTTTTAACACTGGATTGCTACAAAGTATTTATTTTACAAATATATTTATATATGTGTGCGTGGTGGTGGTTGGGGATAGGGCGGTGGCTTACCTTCTTGTCACCGCACGATGTTCCAGTTGCAGCCTTATAGATTCTGTAGGACCGACTGGATTCGGGGTCTGAACACGCCATCTCGGTACATATCTGGCTGAACCCACCTAGCTCTGGACCCTGCAAAACATATAGTTACTTTATTAAACTTCGAAGTAGAGATCCTGGATTGTTCCCATAAAAAAAATATTGCTGCACGAAGCGCACGACATGACAAAACTAGTAATGTTGTTTTGGGGCGTTGAGTGGAGCTGATCAATAGACAACTAAACAATAACAAATGTATACATTTTTCTCTTAAATTTCTACTCTAAAATGTTTAGAAAAAAATCATAAAGATAAATGGAAGACTGAATGAAAGACTGAATCACACAATGTAACATAGGTTTGGCCTTACATTTCATGGGGGAAAACGAGCTCAAACCAGCACCCAAACAATTAGAACAGGCTGTAGACATACCACATGTACCAACTCTAAACAATAGTACAACATACAAACAAGTCCCAAACCGGCATCCAAGCAATAGCACAGTTTGTAGACAAACCAGTCCTAAACCGGCCTCCAAGCAATAGCACAGTTTGTAGACATACCAGTCCCAAACCGGCCTCCAAGCAATAGTACAGTTTTTAGACAAACCAGTCCCAAACCGGCCTCCAAGCAATAGTACAATATGTAGACAAACCAGTCCAAAACCGGCCTCCAAGCAATAGTACAGTATGTAGACAAACCAGTCCCAAACCGGCCTCCTGTAAAAATAGTCCAAAACCGGCCTCCAAAAATAGTACAGTATGTAAACAAACCAGTCCCAAACTGGCCTCCAAGCAATAGTACAGTTTGTAGACAAACCAGTCCCAAACCGGCCTCCAAGCAATAATACATTATGTAGTAAAAAGAGTCCAAAACCGGCCTCCAAAAATAATACAGTATGTAAACAAACCAGTCCCAAACTGGCCTCCAAGCAATAGTACAGTATGTAGACAAACCAGTCCCAAACCGGCCTCCAAGCAATAATACATTATGTAGTAAAAAGAGTCCAAAACCGGCCTCCAAAAATAATACAGTATGTAAACAAACCAGTCCCAAACTGGCCTCCAAGCAATAGTACAGTTTGTAGACAAACCAGTCCCAAACCGGCCTCCAAGCAATAATACATTATGTAGTAAAAAGAGTCCAAAACCGGCCTCCAAAAATAATACAGTATGTAAACAAACCAGTCCCAAACTGGCCTCCAAGCAATAGTACAGTTTGTAGACAAACCAGTCCCAAACCGGCCTCCAAGCAATAATACATTATGTAGTAAAAAGAGTCCAAAACCGGCCTCCAAAAATAATACAGTATGTAAACAAACCAGTCCCAAACTGGCCTCCAAGCAATAGTACAGTTTGTAGACAAACCAGTCCCAAACCGGCCTCCAAGCAATAATACATTATGTAGTAAAAAGAGTCCAAAACCGGCCTCCAAAAATAATACAGTATGTAAACAAACCAGTCCCAAACTGGCCTCCAAGCAATAGTACAGTATGTAGACAAACCAGTCCCAAACCGGCCTCCAAGCAATAGTACATTATGTAGTAAAAGTAGTCCAAAACCGGCCTCCAAAAATAGTACAGTATGTAAACAAACCAGTCCCTAACTGGCCTCCAAGCAAAAGTACAGTATGTAGACAAACCAGTCCCAAACCGGCCTCCAAGCAATAGTACATTATGTAGTAAAAGTAGTCCAAAACCGGCCTTCAAAAATAGTACAGTATGTAAACAAACCAGTCCCAAACTGGCCTCCAAGCAATAGTACAGTATGTAGACAAACCAGTCCCAAACCGTCCTCCAAGCAATAGTACAGTTTGTAGACATACCAGTACCAAACCGGCCTCCAAGCAATAGTACAGTATGTAGACAAACCAGTCCCAAACCGGCCTCCAAGCAATAGTACATTATGTAGTAAAAGTAGTCCAAAACCGGCCTCCAAAAATAGTACAGTATGTAAACAAACCAGTCCCTAACTGGCCTCCAAGCAATAGTACAGTATGTAGACAAACCAGTCCCAAACCGGCCTCCAAGCAATAGTACATTATGTAGTAAAAGTAGTCCAAAACCGGCCTTCAAAAATAGTACAGTATGTAAACAAACCAGTCCCAAACTGGCCTCCAAGCAATAGTACAGTATGTAGACAAACCAGTCACAAACCGTCCTCCAAGCAATAGTACATTATGTAGTAAAAGTAGTCCAAAACCGGCCTCCAAAAATAGTACAGTATGTAAACAAACCAGTCCCAAACTGGCCTCCAAGCAATAGTACAGTATGTAGACAAACCAGTCCCAAACCGGCCTCCAAGCAATAGTACATTATGTAGTAAAAGTAGTCCCCAAACAAAAGCATATACATACCCATCCGTAATACGAGTCCAGACCCATTATGCCCTGGCATTGTTCATTAGGCGTCAGTTCTTGCCCGGGATAGTTCGACACAAACTTTTCAAACTCGGCCTGGTTAAATATGTCAACGGGATCGGTCAAGCAGTGTCTTCGAGGTCTGTGTTTAGAAAAGTGTTCAGAATATGTACATGTGGTACTTAAGTATCACCTCATATCACTACCAATGTTGACACATATAAAGATCATATGATTCTTATATGATTCTCATATTATAAAAGTATATATAAAAAGATCAGAGCATGATTCTTCTATAAAACCGTTTGTTAGAATCGTATACGTATCATATGAGAATCATAAAAAAGTCAACAACTTTTTTTTTATGAAAATTATTAGAAATGTGTATGAAGTCTTAATAATTTTAGTATTTCAAAAACAAAAATACACAAAAAAAAACACTTAATAAATGTTCTGATTTAAATAGAACATCGTTTACAGAGATAGATGATCGTGTATAACCAATGTTTTGATTTCAACTGTAAACTTTAAAATGCTATATAAACACGATCAGTCCCTGTACTCCATGTTCTAATTGCAAACTATCTGTATGCTTTCCAAATACCTTTAAAGTGTTAACATATATATATTACTTCGAGACGTTTATAACATAAACACGTATTCAAGCTTCGACTATCCATTTGAAGTTAATATAAATATTGAAAACAGTGGTATAGTGCTAAACTACGTTGAAGTATATGTAAATATGCTAACACCGAAATTCATTTATTTATATATTATTTACTAACAGTGTATTTGTGTATCTCTTGAAGTAGTCGACGGAACATTGCGAGAACCTCCATGGGTTACTTTTGGTCGCCTCAGATTCAAAGCCACCGTGTGCCGTCATTATGAACTGATCGTTGGGGTCACATGTGTTCAAACCACCGTCATGACGGGAACCAAGACTGAAGGAAAAATACTATGTTATTATGTATGTGTATGGTATGTGTTCTGAATCATATCATATTGTATTTCAAACTGGTGTGTAGCTGTACTGAAACTCTCAATTCTCCCGTGAAATAGCTTCATCCTCTACGTACACTACATGTATGAGCATGACACGATCAATCCTCAATCTACGCTCCCAACTCTTTGATAATGCTCACTACACAAACACTCTCGATACTGCTGACATTTCAGCCAAAATCGAATGGGACATGATTAACATGCATCCATATCCAAACTCATACGCCTTTGCAATGTCACTTCCTCAATCGCTGTCTGAAATCCGCCCTGATCGTGTAAACGAAACAGTGAACATTATCCAAAACGATCATTACTCTTACATTCCGATGTGTGCTTTGACATAGTTGTCACTTTTAAATCCACAATTGATCCCACGAAATAGATATATCATTAGACATTCTGCCAACAAGAAACATTACACGATATTTTACAAACTAACCCGTGCACAACAATATAATGTACAAACTCACCCGTGCACAACAAGATAATGTACAAACTCACCCGTGCACAACAAGATAATGTACAAACTCACCCGTGCACATCAAGATAATGTACAAATTTACCCGTGCACAACACGATAATGTACAAACTCACCCGTGCAACTCACTCGTGCATAACAAGAAAATGTACAAACTCACCAGTGCACAACAAGATAATGTACCAACTCACCCGTGCAACTCACCCGAGCACAACAAGATAATATACAAACTCACCCGTGCACAACAATACAATGTACAAACTCACCCGTGCACAACAAGATAATGAACAAACTCACCCGTGCACAGCAAGATAATGTACACATTTAACCGTGCACAACAAGATAATGTACAAACTCACCCGTGCACAATAAGATAATGTACACACTTACCCGTGCCCCAACTCGTGTGCTGCGGCGTTAATACTCTGAAAGCCACCAAAATCTTCCACCACGGACACACTATCCAGACTGCAGACACTACTGACACGAGCATAACCTACAAATAGTAGACAATGGTAGACAATGGTAAAATCATGACAACATGGCGTCCCCGTATCCTCCCGCAGCATATATAGCATGACCAGACTACTATAGAGGGTTATACCCGGTAACCTCACCCAACTCGTGCATAATGCAATATTCCGGAAATTGAATTTATGTATACGCTACTCTCTCTTTGAATGTCCACCATGTGGTTCCCGGACAAGAATATGACCACTGCTTGTCCAGACAGAGGGGCAAAAAGTTCCTCGAATTCATGTTAATTTTGTTACTTTTGTCATGTTCATTAAAGGTCTTCATCGTGAGTCTTTATTGTTTCAGGTGCCACTTGAGTCGTGGCAGAGAACAATGATCGTGGCTTCAGTGAAAACATGGAGTGTTTGCAAGAGAATGTGCAGCAACTCTACAATTCTGCAGGTCAGAAGGTTCTAGTCCAATTCGGCATATTGTATCTAGATCTAATGAAGGGAATATTTATTCCTGTTGGCACCATATAACTTTGTGTTGGTGTGTTGTAAAACCCAATTCAACTCTTTGAATGTCGTTGTGCTTTAAATCCCAGATGGTCATTTTTTTTAACTGGACCCTCGTAGTACCACAGTTTAGGTCTGTCATCGTATTGAAAGTATATACATCTGAGTTGACTGATGCCTATCGTCCATTTCTCGAGAAGACAGCATAAAACGTATATTTCAACACACTATACTTATTGTTTATTCAGGGCGTATTGGTGAAATAACGGTCATGTTTTATGTGACCGATCCACTGATTTGTTTACTAGCATTCTCTACAAATGACATGTTTATTGCAGTTATCTTACCAGCTGTTTTCTTGTCAATAGTTTTATCGTCGTTTATGGAAAACAAGTCGTAACTGAAAAAGAAAACAACTTGATCAAACAAAGAAAAAAAGGAATAAATTGAAATAAAAACGGAAAAAAAAGAAAAAAGGGAATTAATTGACATAAAAACGAAAACAAAAAACAACAAAAAACATTCCAAAGAAATTAATTAACACGATACAATTTGTTTTAACACGGGAATCTTGTGGGTTATTTTTTTATACTTTCAGTGTCCCGTTAGTTGTTCTACATAACTTGTATATTTGCAAATTAGTATTAATACCCTTTTGCATATTTCAAGGCAAATGTTTTTGTTGTTGTTGTTATTTTTGCATAGAATTCAACTTGATTATGTTGCACCAGAAACATATTAAAACATTTGATAGAACAACGAAGGAAAATAGAAAAACTCCAAATTGGTTATATTTTATTTAATTATATACAAGGATGTTTAGTGTCAAATGATACTGGAGAAATAAATCTAGGTGCAACTTTTAATGATTGTTAAATACTTCATGATTTGCATTTGTTCCTTTAATGACTAGCTAGTACAAATACAGTATACATAACTTTTATTATAGAAAACGTGCGTATTTAACTTAAATAAGTATAGTAATGTAACCATGAAAACATTGGGAAATACTAGTGTTATTGTCCAAAATATGATTGTCCGAAATGACAGAAAGCAAACTCATTTAAAACAAACCAGTCAAAATACATATTTTTGTCCGAAATATGCTTATCCGAAATTACCGACATCAAAACCATTAAGACCGACCACTTGCAAGTGAAATCCTTAACCCGTTAAGCACAACTATAATAGCCTTTGCTTCATTGTAAACCAAGGTAACTCGCAGGCTGATCAGGGTTTACAATGTCCGGCTGCAGATCAGTCATTTCCCCCAAAACACCCCTTTGTCACATAAATGGAATGGTCTTAATTCAAAGAAAGAACAGTCCATTATATATATGCAGCGGGTTAAGGGGTGATTTATTAACAGGTTACTTACCCCGTCATCAGCATGATATGATCGTTTTCGGGGATGTTTCTGGCAGAGAAACTCCACTGTAAAAGCGCATCTAGCGCCGTGGACACGTCCATCTCGGCACGCTGGTCCCCGACTTTAGTTACATGGGGCGTGGTCCAGATTGACATGCCTGGTGTCTAAAATTAAACAAGGTCGAGTCTCTTTATAAAATGCCAAATTCGACCGTTAGCATGTCACGTGAAAATCTCCCGACATTTTAGGCATACCAAGACAATCTTAAAGACACGAATTACAGACTTGGCCCTGTGTAAAGACATGCCATGATTTGAAGCTTAATCAAAGGACTGATGGTCCTGAGAGTCGCCAAGATTGCACAGTGTCTGTCGTCTTGGCGAGTTTAAAGGTTATGTTAAAATTGTGCAGGTATGGCGTATTAAAAGTACCTGAGCATACTCCTATACTCTGAGTACGCCCGTGCGTATAATTCATAGCTGGGTGTCGGAAAAATGAAAAAGCTCAAAATGAAAAAAAAGAAAAGTGAAGCCGCAGTGGGGTTAGGGTAAAAGCTAGATCAACCTGTCCAATCCCGGTAAATATTCATTAAATCAAAGAAAAAAAGAATGACTCTGGAGAATTAGAATAGTTTCAAAATACGTTTCTAAGTCGCTCAAAACTACTTATTCTGGGTTCAATTTTTCAAATCTTTCAAGGGGAAAACCCCCCGGTCCCCCACCAGCGCACGGGGAAGGGTTGTGAGTGGGGTGTTCCCCTCCTTAAGTATTCTTGAAAAAAATGTTCCAGAGTAACGTAGTTAGAGACAAGGTATGAAGCTCTCTTTGTTCAACATTTGATACCTAACTGATTTCATCAATTATTTCACTGGCCAAATTCCGAGAATTATCCACAAAACTGGGCTGGTTGGAATCGGAGATGTATGTAATTCTCGAAAACCGAAAACAATTCGACCAAATCTTTTTCTGTGACAAGTCAATATGCTTCGACTAACGCGATTTCCAAGCAGGTATACATCACTGTGGAACAAAATAAAGCACATATTCACCGCTGTTGTTGGCGATTCCCCGAATGTACCAGTGTCAATCAATTCAATCCGAGATGGTTTAAACAACGGAACAAGTAATACACATAAATATCACGCTTACCTTTTTTAAAATTGCTGTATTTGACGAGAAATCGTCAGTTTAGAATATACAATCCACAGTCTGCTGCAATTGTTTTGAATAGTCTTGATCATCTGCGACGCTTGGTTTTTAACGTTATCCTTGTCTTTAAAACAGCAAGCGTCGTATATGATCTAGATTATATTGAACTCGTTTAGAAATTCGTGCGCAAAATATGATAATTGATTGCTTACTTTTCGTCAATGATTATACATTTTCAAATTAATGGTTCTGAATGAATGGATAATTATCGGGTTTCTACTGCATTATCAAATGAAATCATAGATCTACATACACTATATCCATGATGAAATGAATTAATATTAATGAGATGTTCGACATCCGGGTAACTACGCTATATTGAAACTTTCCATTCATAAAATGTTTATGCGTGTATTAATGCGCATAGTATTTCAGGAACTACATTCTCGAACTGCGTAAAGCTCCTCGTCCAAAAACTCGTGAATTTGATGCGCATAGTATTTCAGTAAATTTACAAAAAAGACACGTATATACTGTATACAATTACAATTATTCACAATCAGTTATTATATGATTCGGTATACGTAACGTTCATGTCAGTCACCTTATCAAGTTAAGTTGTACTTGAGGCAGTTAAAGGAACTACATAAACTTCGTGGTAAAGCTCTTCGTCCAAAACACCAATTTCAGAGATTACAGTATATATACGATTCAATGAGTCAGCCATGCTGATGCATGGCGACTCAAAAATAACCTGTGTCGAATTTCATTTCTGTTTGTATATACGCCTTTAAGACACCCGCAATAATTCTCATTGCCCAAAACACTTGTGGATGCCCTTTCAAGATAATTATGTGCTATGAATATAAATTTGATGTCTCTGTTCATGTGCAGGCAACAAAGAACATAGTAGCGGAGAAAGAGTCATTTAGCAGGAATATTGAAACCAACAAAATACATTAGTGTAACTTATGAGTGCAACATATGTATTTGATTGGAAGTTGTTATGTATTTACGATCGTCACACAGCATTTAAGCAGCAAAACTGGGATAATATCTAAAAAGTATATGTCGAATATAATAACAAAAGAGATAATCTGTAAAAAATAAACGGGAATTTATTGCCCAGAAGAAGTATGGTATGTCAACTGTGCACAGAACGGGACCGTATTTACATATATAACGAGACAGTTTCACGAAGCTCATAAAGCTGTCATATCTGTTGAACGTTCGGACAGTGTACGTTCTATTCTAATGTATACAGTTTTCGTAATTAAGCTTCTCAAAGATGCTTAGGAAACAGTTTTTTTTCAAGAAAATGGCGGAACATAACGGCACACGGGTAATACAATGTCGCTATAAAGGAGATGACATGCGCCATAACAGACGACAACACAGTATACAGAAGGGGTCATAGTAATGATGCATGTATATGCTGGGCTTGAACTTGATCCATGATGAATATGTAAGAGGGACCATTTGCTTATTACATCTTTCTATATCGTTCGGGTGCTTGTCCTCGTTCATCGAAAAAACAAAAGCACATACCATATAAGACGTAGCTTAGAGCTGATGGAATTTAATTGAATTTAATTGAATGTTCTTTAACGGCTCATCAACACAGTATAGGTTATTTAGAGCCGCCTTGAGAGAGGGGAAGGATACATAGGAATCCGGGAACCGTGCCCTACTCTTATTATCGTATATATTCCTATGGTTCTTTAACGTGCTCGGAGGATATACAGATACACGAACCGCCCGGTTTACGTCCCCATCCGAAGGACGAGGCTAAGGCAAAATGTCTTGCCCAAGAACACACCGACGAAACTCAGTGGCACCACGGAGGATTGAACTGGGGACTCCGGTTATAAATCCGCCGCGCTACCGACTGCGCCACGCCAACCCTCTAGAGGGGAACTTCATTGATAGTATCGACGGTAAATAATGAGGAGCCGACTCCTGCCTGTGTTCTCAGTCCTTCTCCTCATCATCTCAACAATTACACAACAATAGTCAATTGATGCGAATCACAAATAAAAACAGGTTCAAAACTAGTTCAGCAACCACATCTCGGTAATCAATTTCCAAATTATTTTTTCGACCATCCTATTCACCTTCTCATTGAGAAGAACCAAGTAGACAGGTATCCGGTTCGAGTATTTGTCTACTGGTTCCCGAACGAAACCATACTCATGATTACAGGTTTAATTTAAATAGTCTCACTAACGTCTGCAATGATGAATCCAGAGACGGCGACACTAAGGCTGAAGTCTGCATCGTCGATACTCTGATAAAGCATGTCCACGCCATTGAAGACGTGTGAGAAGTATTTCTTGATGTTCAGCTTTGCTTCGTTGTCCTTTGCTGCTTCTGTTCCAAGTATGCTAGCTTTGTAGAATCTAAAGGTGCATATAACAAAATGGTCTACATTTTATGTCAAATCTCCTGTCAAATGTTAATGAGGCGAACATCGTTTAATAGATCCCTAGTATTTCCCCATCCCCGATTATGTTAAAGTCATTGGTCGGGAAGCTTTATTTCAAAATCAGACGACATTGATGAGAAGTGCAGATTTGAAACGTTTGACAATTTTAACAATAGTTATGTGGTCATACAGGTTGTAGGCCTACATGCAAAACTGATTTGGAATTACTGGTTTGATAAACAAAATCTAGGAACTTTTAATTTATCTTTTACGTTAATGCCCTCATTTAATGATGTTTAATAGAACATCCAACTGATGTGAAAAAGTCGGGGTGCATATGGATTTTTTTTTTCATTTTATTTTATACATACATCGTTAGAATAAGGAAAAACAATTACAAAACAGAGCATTAAAAACCGAAAATACCTTTCGTAAATCCCGTAGTCAATTATAGCCAAGATTTCAAGGTTGTACATTTTACCGCCCGGAAGAATGTTATCTCTAATAATTTTAGTTTCTGTTCCGAACGCTTCTGCTATCTTCTCGTTAATGATTGGACCTGACGAGAAAACACCACAAATGTATTACTCATATATATATACCTGACTAGTTCATTTAACATCATAAGAAGGAGAAGTAAAATACCAATATAACCCCCAAAGCACACATAGGCAGCTAACTCTCGATGGCAGTTGAGAGGTTAAACACGTTTCCTGCACACCTTCGTTTCCTCTTGTGGTAGATTCTTAAAGACGAAACATATGTCATCGAAACCAAGTCAGATACCATAATTTTCAGAAAGTGGTTCAGTTGGTTCACCAGATATTGTTGCACATTGCGTTACCATCCCCTTGGGTAAACACGTAGTCGCCAATAAGTATCACACTGTAGTGCAATAATTTGAAAAATAATGCTTATTAGCATTGTTGACTTCTTTGCAATGAATCATATGTCCAAATCAATTATACAAATATCGTGTAATCCTATTCCGTTTTTGTATATTCTTCAATGGATTCCAAAAATAAAAAACCGGAACAAAACAAAAACCTTGTCTTATATTACATACGATTAACAGTTAAATCTTACTGGCTTCTTTAAAATCGGTCGGCGTTCCTGGTGATTTCTCTGTCTTGAAGATGCCGTATATTTTACTGAACTCGTTTGATGCCAACACGACATTCTTGCAAGGCTCCAAAGCCTGTTTGCGTTTCGCCCGGACTCGACCAATCCCGGCATTGTCCATTAGCTGCATTGTATATTCGTCGTTTCCTGATCGAAATGTACCCTCCTAGAAGCATTGGGTATAAGAAAATGGAAGAATAAGGCAAACATTTGATGCGATGTTAAACATACAATCTAAATATCATGAACATTATCGCACACTAATAGTTTACTTTTTCTTATTAGAGGGACACATGGCAATCTTGAAGTTGTTATCAAACATTAAAAATAGCCTCTCGAATTCTGTATCTAGTACGATTCTGACTCTAAACCTACATGCATATAATTAAATACAATTTTGAGTTTTCAGTTGTCTTCGTTGTTTTACTACACGTTTTCATATACTAGTATGTAATATAATCATGAGTCAGTAAGATGTAAAAATTATTTGCTTTGACTATTCTTATAATTATATTAATGATTGAATAATAAAGTTATGTAGGATGTTGTTATTGTCCCGAGTTTTACACAATTCAAGATTGCCGTGTGTCCCTTAAAGGAACAACATTCAAATCTAGCAGCCACCAAACCAAATCTACCAATGTCCAATACGCTAAACATTGATGTGATGCCGGATTGTGTTTTGTGTTATTTGGGTTGAACATATATGACTATTGCCTTGTGTTCCTTTAAGAAGACAAACTTGAATTTTGATACCATTATCCATTTTTCTTGACAAAAATGTAGCAAACAAGCAGACCAACGATAGTGAATACTCTACCAGAACTCTTGTCAAAACTTGCGGAAATTGAAGCAAATGAAGTACCATGAACCTTACCATAGTGGCGTCACAATAACTTCCAGGAACGGTGGAGTTGCTGTCCAGAGGACACGATATGGTAATATAGCACCATTGATGGAATCCAGATACTCGCCGAACACCTGTAAGACAAAGTAATAAAATAGATAAACAATTCCATTCACTAAATTTTATATTAAAATATATCTCAAGAAGGTATAAGGGAAAACAACAACAACAAAAACAACAACAACACAAATAACAGCAACAGCGCATAAGTAAGAGCGAAACAATTGTGAAGAAAAAAAAGGACCATAAACAATGCCGTAATGTTAAAGAATAAGCACACATTAATCAACCAGTAACAGTAGAAAGTAACAAACTGCAGATATTTGGCTTGTTTTGGTAGCATACTACTTATAAATATACTGAAAGGAAAAAGAAACGCGACACGGGCATTTCCGCTATATATTGTATGTACACTATGATGCTAGTTAATCGAATGGTACGTGGCTCCTTTCGGAAAAAGACTAAAACAACACGTAACACAGCAAGTAGTATTCCTGCAAAGTTCCATTATTGTCAGAGTACGCGTTTGGCGCAAACTTAGGATGCAAAATGTTGCAAACAGTTTACATTAAAAACAGTACTGAACTGGCTCAATCGTTCAAAGGGGGTTCAAAGGGGAACTTCACATTTATGAATTTTCTTGTTACAACGTGTACTGTGATTAAATCGTCTACAACTTCTACAGTGTCCTTTTTCTAACTAACTGCAGCTTTTTTTTTACAAACATCTTGGATTTCTTGGGATTTCCTTGGAATATATATGGAATTATGGGTGTGCAGTATATACACTAGATAGCGGAAATTCCCGTGTCACCGTTTCTTTTTCCTTTCAACTGGTTTGCAATGAAGTGTTTCAATTAAATCAAGGAATGGGTGGAATAAGTCGAATTTACGGTATATGTTAAATTATGAATATTTTAAGAATGATGTTGACATGTTATTGTGTCATCCAAGGCCATTCATTTAAAATTAGTAACATACAGAAGTTTCTGGATGAAGTAAACACAAATTGATATTTACTATAAACGTCATATGATGTGCTTCTGTCATTCAAGGTTAATTGGATCATATGTTTATCCCAGAGCTTCTATGATGTTCTATCTCCGCAAAGGTGTTTGCTTTGCACCTAATAAAAAATACTATTCATCCCTGAATACAAACCATCGTCATTCAGACTATCCAAGCATGACGCATTTCATGAAAAAAACTAGTGTTCTGGCCAGAGAGAAAAGCGTCCATAGACTTGATGAAGTGTTATTCCAATTGATGAAGTTTGCTGAACGTTTAGCTAGCCTACCTCTTTTTCAAGTAGTGACTGGCGAACAAGAACTGGTATCCCGATTTCGAATTTCTAATTACTAACACATCGCTGGAACGGACGTTTGGCTTTCTTTTGAGATTGAGGTGAACTGGTTTTCCCAGAACATCAAAACTCATTGCGACCTCGTTTGGCAGGCCGTCGCTGGATTTCGGAGCTTGGTTTATTGTTGAATCTTTGACAACAGTGAAATCTAACAGGAGTCTGTAGTCAGTTACGAATAATTTGATTTATGTATCTTAGATACTAAAAGAATTATTTCTAAATATCTAGTTTCAAAGTTATGCATTGTTTAAATAGAAATCGTACTTAATTTAACGTAAAATACAGGTTTTAAAAAGCCTGAAACTTCTCGCCAAAACAACAGCAAAATTTTACATTGTTTTACAATCGGTTTCGAAATTATAATGACGACGCGGTGTATATATATAACTTATTACATGATAAGAGAATCCAAAGTATATAGACTCAAAATTAACGGCTTTGACCAACCAGGCCAAACCTCAAAGGTGGAGCGTTGAATACCAACTCGTAATTCATTTTACGCGTATTCTAATAATACTTTACGACCCGTAATATAAAACATACTTTTAATCGGTACATATACATTATTATATTACCTGAACTTCTAAATAGAGTTTTTGATAAACAGTTATGTAGTGTAATTTTGTCGTTATTTGACGGGTTTAATTTCTTTAAACAAAAACAAAATGGAATTTTAGTACAGCAATAATTATGATTTAACACGTTTACAAACAAAAATGATAATAAATGTATAATAAAAAAAAAACATTCATATATACCTTTGTTTGCCGATGGTTGGCAAGATCCGATAAAAATACATATAACAAATAATAAATATAATTTTATAATTGTGTAAAGCATGGTGTAGCTTCAAAGCAAATATAAGACACCGTATCTGAAAGTGTTGTGATAAATACTGCTGGTTGTCACTAAAACAATCACTTATATACATTTATTGCCCATGGAATTGCCTCCTGGCCTACACATTTTTATATATTTATATATAAAGTATGACTATACCGCCTCCGGGAAGATATGGAAATGACTATACCGAAGATGTACGTACAGGCTGTTGTGGTTTTACATCACAAAAATTGCACCGACTTGCACCGTATTCAGTACTTTTATGTTTTTTTCTCTTATCTTTTTTTTGCAGTTGATTTGATGACCGTAGTTTGAATTGTTTTTTAAAAAAAAGAGATATTTTTTTGTATTAAATAGATAGAATGACAGAGTGCAGCCTTTTGGGAACCCTGTGGTAAAAAACAAAATGGGCCGTTGTTTAATGTGTGTTTCTCTATAGCCCACCTGCGCCAAAGGCTCAAATGAGTTATTCTCGTCACATGTTGACAATGATATAATCGCGACAAACATTCCCCGCAGTGTAACTTATATACTGTTACACCCAACACTTGAAACTCACAGAATAATACCCATGTTAAAACAATGGCTCCTATTTAGTTGGTCGGTCTGGGTAGGTCAAAGGGTTAAGGTCACAATTACCCGACTATGAAAAATGCCTTCCACTCTGGAATGTGTACACTATTAAATCTACAATTTTGAAACTGTATATACAAATAGTATTCATGATGAAACAATGACCACAATTGATGTTATGGATATTTATTAGAGGTCAAGGTCACTTCGACCTGATCATGGAAAAGTCTTCCTGGATGTTATGTCCCTACACTCTTAAGACGTTATACACATAGTTATCTTGGTTTACTAACTCATCAGTTTGTCTGTAGGTCAAAGTTCAAGATCATATTATCTCGACATCTAGGAAAAACTTTCAAAAGTAATTAACCAAACGGGCCCATTAGGCGGCGCTTGTAACACAGGGGTTATAGGGGACAACTATAAACATACTTCTCAAAAACTGCAAAGCCGACAGATATAGCCTTTCAAAAATATGGCATCGAAACCAAGTTTATTCAAATAATGACCCAAATAATTATGGCCTTGCCACTGGAGTTAAAGATATAAAACAGAGTCGTTTTCAAGAACTTCACCGCTTTCAAAAAGTGGTAGCTACAATGAGAAATCACCTCATCTCAACAAACATACTAATGCGAATTACCACCAGAGTTATGTCCCCTTGTCGTAAACAAGCCAAACTAGTTGTGTTTCGCATGCAACCTTTGGCTTCTGAACCCATGCTTGGGCTTCTGAAACCCGATGTGCATAAGGATATATTGTCAAATGTCTTATTCTAACAAATATGTGTTTCAATGTTTTGCAGCATACATGTTAATGACATCATTACTCCAAGGGTTATGTGTCGATTGCGGGGGCGTTCATGACCGAGTGGTTACAGTCTCTGACGGGAAATCACGTGCCCCTAACTGCGGTGGGTTCGAGCCCTCATGGGACCAGGAATCTTTATGTGAGGGAGCTATCCAGCTGGCTTGCGGAACGTCGGTGATTCTATCCAGGCTCCCGCCCACGCACGAAAATTGCCCATAGGGCCACCAGGGGTCTTCTCCAATACAAGAAGCTGGAAGGTCGCCATATGACCTTAGCTGTTAGTGCGACCATAAAATCCAATGCCATTCTGCAGATTGCACTAAAACTTTACACACTTAAAACATTACCAACCAAAACTTTTTTTATTTTCATTTTTAACGAACTTGAATAACGTCCTTTTCAACCAGAGTTAATTTCCTTTAAACTATAAATTTTATGGAAATAGGCATTTGTTCTCAACTCTTCCTATGCTTTTGAGCTGATTCAATCATTTTTGCTACTAACTTAAGATGTGTATACAACCACTTAAGGGGATTTCCCTTCTTGGCATAAACATACAGTCGTATTTAAGTTATAAAGGTATCATAAGCTTGTTCGCCTACCGAGGTCATAAGGTAAGCGATTCAGATAATTTTGTTTGTTTGTTGTTGGTTTTAAATTAAATGCACTGGTTTAAACTATATGCATTGACCTATAACTTAACAATATGAATTATTCATTTCTTTTATTTCATGACTTCAATTTACTCCATTGCCTCAGTAGACGAAACCTTGAATATTTACGACGTCAAGTCTTCACGATAGTGACTTCGTCATAAACACAACTGTATACATACACTATGTCACATAAATATCAAAAGGGCCATCTAGTACTATACCTCGGTGAGAAATATTAAACGTAGACACACTCGAATATATCCATTTAAATGTTAGTTACATTGGAATATGTGTTACCTGAAAATAACTAATTTTGAAATTTATGAAATTTGAATTTATGTTTGTTCGCGTGTATTTTTAAAAATACTAACCCGACAAATGAATGACGGCAAAATTATACTACGCAACCGTATATCAAAACTATATCCAGGTGTTCAAGTTTCAGGTCATATAATAATGTATATTTGCCGATTAAAAGTATAGGTTTATGCGCGGGTTCTTTAAATACCCGTGAATATGCGTAAAATGAGTTGGTAACTCTTAATTCAACGCTCCAGTTTTGGGGTTTGGTTTGGCTGGTTAAGGCGGTTTATATTGTGTAGAGTTTGGATTCTCAAAATATAACTCGATGTCAGTAGGTTTAGAAACAGTGTACGTTATGTACACCGTTTCTGCTGTAAAAGTTGCCTGTTGATGCATGCCTGGTAGGAAGCCCCATCATTTATGTCATCCCCTCTGAGATTGCTGTCCCAATATTACATAACATGAAATATCAAAATGGCGTAAAAAAACATTTAACTTCATTTCGTCTAAAAAAAAAAAAAACTCGCCAGCTCGGTTAATTTCATGTGATACTATTAAAGGGAAAACGGCGACACAGTCAAACAGCGCTATTATTCAGCGTTCCGAAAAACTTGGTAAAAGGTAACATAATTATCAAAAACGGACGATAAACAACAAAGATATGACCAGTAAAGGTTGTTATAAAACAGATATGGAAGACGCCATTTTGAACTGTGACGTCATAGTTCCAAAATTACCATAGGAATATTGATAAATATAATTTAAATCAAAGAAAACCATTGCAAATGAATGCAGTCTTTACTGGTCCTATAAAGCATTACTGCCATTAAGTATACATATTGTTCAAACAGTTGCTGTAATTTATACCCTATAAATCAGTAAATGTTCATATTTATAAATATTCCATATATAGTCATTTAGAACTGTGACGTCAGCTCTCAAACTGGTGGCTTCCATATTCTGTTTCAACAGAACTTTCAAATGATCATATCTCCATTGTTTATCATCCGATTTTGATAATTCGTTCACCTTTTTTTAAAGTTTCTCAGAACTCCCAATAACAGAGTTTGTTTGGCTGTGCCGCTGCATTCCCTTTAAGCAATAATACACACTTTTATGTGATAACGTGCACTTTTATTGAGTAATATGTTGAACTCCTTGCAATATTGATGAATTAACAAAAAAAAAAGCGGAGTCGTCCAGTTTTTCAGCGTAAACATTTTCATAAACAATACTTAAATCAAAGAACTGAAGCACACTATGATTGTTTTCATAAATTTGTATTTGGTTTGACACCAGTGTTTCTAGTACCTTTAAATGGCATAAAGTTGATTTAGTGTAAATAGTGTACTTGTAACGCTTTGCCTGTTTACAATAACTTACTTCAAACGATTGCTTGTTCTGCTTATCATGTTTTATGACGTTCGTGTGTTACTCAAAACAGTTTCATCAACTATCAGGCATACGTAATATTAACTAGGATAGTAAAATATATATATATGAGCCAGGTGTACTTCCTATATAATGTGATTCATTAGTGCAACGTTTAAATATATGGTTTGTTTGTTTGTTTTGTTTTGTTTGACTGGTGTTTTACATCATGTTAACACATTTTAGGCCATTTATATGTTTTTTTTTGTGTTTTTTTTATGGTGTTTTACGTCATTTTAACACATTTTAGGCCTTACGTCATGGTATCGATTTCCATTTTGTTTGTAGGGGCAGACCACCCCATTTTACCTGGGTCGAACCAGTACTTTCCGCCATCCGTAATAATCGACACTCCGGATCCCGCAGCGGCGAGAGGCGAGAATGTTTACAACACAACGTCGTTAACACCTCGACCAAGAAATAGTTCGTAAGACGGGAGACGCAAGTGAGAGAAGGCGTCGAGTATGCGTTTATTTAAGTGTTGTTTGTTTGTTAAACATATATTTTGTTTATATGATTGTTACTTTGAAACAAGTATTTTAATATATTCAATTAATTGTCGAAACATAAAATGTGTTTTTTATTACCAAATTATGCTATACGTTAACTCGATACTTCATACATATTGAGGCAGTATCTGTAACGGTAGTAGAGGACCATATAGTGGCGATTCCCGCAAATCAGTATGCATTCAATATACCCGGTGCGAGCAGATTGCATTAAAATAACTTGCATATCAAACATGCTCAAATGGAGTCACAGTGTTGCTCTGTTTTGGCTTGGCCCCGTGTGGTTCCCGGGGGCCCCGTTTGGTCACGGGGCAAATAATAGGGCCACTGCAGATCACTTTGGAGGGGTAGGCAGAGGGGTAGAATCCCCCCAAATGCATGTTCATTTTATCATGTTTTGTTCATGTTCATTAAAGGTCTTCATCATGATCCCTGCATTGTTTCAGGTGCTATCTCGCTCGCATCAAACGAGCAGTGGCAGAAAAACCATAAACGTGGCTCCAGCGTAAATGGAGTTTCTACGATAGAATTTGCAGCAACTCTTCAGTTCAGAGTGAGAAGGTTCTAGGCCCATTTTCCATATTTTATCTTGATGTACATGGAAGATGAGCCTGGCATGTTCATGCCTGTTAGGCGCCATATAACCTTTTCATGTGTTGGTGCGCCTTAAAACCCCAATTCAACTGTTTTGGCTTTCAGATCGATCGGAACTCTTCGCCAATTTCCGTTTCCGAGTGACGAAATCCGACGAGGCAGTTCCGATTGGGCTTTCACTTAGAGTAGTCGGCCAATCCCGCCATTCTTCGGGATCATTTAGACGGACTAATATTCTCAAAATCTTGACATTCTGTTTGCCGGAAAACAATGGGACAGAAAATAGTGCACTGTTGTTGCTATAGAAACAATGAACAATATGACCGTCAGCCACGCGTGCTGACGTATGATTTGCGTTGCATGTAAGTGCATTATACACTGATCAAAATTCCTAATTACCCACGTTTGTACCTGAAACAGTTTTCTTAGTTTAAATATATTTTAGAATAGTGTAATAAGTATTTATTGTTTTACCAATCATTTGTAAAAAAAAAAAAAAGAAAAAAGTAAAAGATAATATTTTTGTTGTAATTGTTACATCTTTAGAGAGTTATCCAACTTTTATATGAAAACCTGAAATGTGCTAATAAAACACATGACATGAACCAAAGGTCGTTTCAAGATATACACGTCTTAAGAATGGTAGGAAATCATTCAAAAAGTAACACAAACGTTTGACACATTTATTGCAAATATTCTGTCTCTAATACAACAGGGATAATCCTAAATTACCTCTCTTTTAATTGAATATCTTTTGAAATGCAAGTAACTGTAACACAGACACACACACGCACACACACACACACACACACACACATAACTAAAATAACACATTGACTTTAAAACTGTGAAAGCTTTAAACTGTGTTCGTGCAAACAGATCAGACGATTTAATCTCATTAGTTTGCAGTTTAGTCATATCTCCAATCAAGTATTAAATACACAACACATTGAGAATGTTTCGACATAATCTTAGGAATTTTGACTATTATAGATAGAACAATGGGTTAAATGACACTGCAACACTTTGACGATTGTATTGATTGTGTCTCCGAATGCCTTTTGGCAAGACTCTATGTGCCGCCATGTAAGTGTGATTTACAAATATATATTCCTTCTTGACACGTGTATCGTGATCTGAATGGGTCGGAAGTATCTCAGAAGGCTCCGCGTCATTGTGCAGTGTCCCCAAGTGGGTCCAGTTCGTGTATCTGTTGTTGTGTCGGTTGGTGTTGGAGTCCAAACAAAATCAAAGACTTCAAGTATCCACTCTGTGCAGGCTCCAAGTCCAGCGTCGATATCCATGGTGATGATGCAAACCGAGTTATTCAATAGAAAATACAAAATACGGTTCTTTCTATGTCCACGTTAAAATTCTTAAAATATTTAAAAACGTAAACTACGGCTCTCTATACTCTTTGTGCCCAAGTGTTAGGCGAGTGTTTCATTCCCCTGCAGGAGGCGTCGTCATCCCCTGTTGGGTTGTAGATGTTCATTCCCCCACAGGACGCGTCGACATCGCCTGTTGGGTTATAGATGTTCATTCCCCTGCAGGACGCGTCGACATCGACTGTTGGGTTGTAGATCGACACGTGTTTTGGTGGCAAGGTCACAAGTGGAATGTCTACGGCAATGCGTTTTTACACTCACACATGTGGCACAAGGCCTTTTGGCGAGCCCAGTAGATAGTCGTATGTTATTTTATCTCGTCACAGTAGATTACAGAATACTACGGAGCGCAGACAAAATAATTTAAAGCGTTCGCACGCTCTACTACAGCGTTACAGCGTGCGAATGCTCTAGCTACAGTGTGCGAACGCTCTAGCGTGCGAACGCTCTAGCTACAGCGTGCAAATGCTCTAGCTACAGAGCATCCGCTATAGTAGAGCGTTCGCACGCTGTAGTAGAGCGTTCGCACGCTGTAATAGAGTGTTCGCGCTCTACTAGTGCGTGCGAACGCTTTAAATTATTGTTTCTGCATGTCATCTGCGGGGCTCCGTAGGATACAAACAGCAAACCGATGCGAAGATTTCCATCATAGATGTTTAGTTCCAATGGCGATTAAACCCCAAGAATAGTAGATGTCATTGGTCCTTCATGGACATGTGACACGTGCACACATTCTTCTTCTGTTTTATTTACATATTGTAAAGGAGTTATATGTTATGCCTTCATTGTGTACGGAACACCGAATACGTGTATTACGACAATACGTGTGAATCATGTGTTATTACAGCGAACACTTGTGTACGTGAAAACCAACACTTATTACTTGTTATACTTGAAATACCAGCATAACTTTATTACTTGAACTATATAGTTTGTTAGTTGATTCTAGTTATATTCAAAGATGGTAAGAATTGCTAAACTGTTTTCTAACATTTTATATACCATACGTGACGTTTTATATCAACAGTTGCATCCATTTGTATATTCCTAAAATGTATTTGCTACTATTAGTTTGTATTTCAATGGTGCTTCTGATCCTCATTTGTATATTGTGAACAAAGAAAATAACTTAAAGGGAATGTAGCGACACCAATCTTTACTATTGAGAGTTCTGAAAAAATTCAACAAGGGTGAAAGAATTATCAAAATCGGAAGATAAACAAAGAAGATATGATCGTTTGAAGGTTCTGTTGAAACGGATATGGAAGCCACCATTTTTAGAGCTATGACATCACAGTTCTAAATGACCATATATGGAATATTGATAAATATGCAAATTTACTCATTTATAGGGGAAAAATATAAAGTAACTGTATGAAGAATATGTATAACTAATGGCAATATGCTTTATATGTCCAGTTAAGGAGTTTGCATTCATTTGAAGTTATGTGCTTTGCTTTAAATGATATTTATCAATGTTCCATATATGGTCATATGGAATTATGACACCATAGTTTTCAAAATGGCGGCTCCCATATCCATTTTAGTACAACCTTCAAATGGTCATATCTTTTTTGTTTATCATCCGATTTTGATAATTCTTTCACCTTTTTGCATGTTTTTCAGAACTCTCAATAAAAGAGCATGTTTGGCTGTGTCGCTACATTCCCTTTAACAAGTGGAATTAACCACTGAATGCGATGAGTTTGATCTCAATAAGCGAAAATCGAACTAGAAACATAACAGGCCAATTGGTTATCGTGCGAAACCAAATCAAACGTGTGTGAGGCTGATCTCGTTTCCGAGTTAATGCTATACTTCACCTATCATTCTAATGTGGCAATAATCACTTCCGGTATGCAATGATCACGGAATTTACTGTTAAATTTACAGTTCGCCTTCAGTCGCTTTGACAAATGAATTTCTTTTTCCACATTTTCTGTTTTAACCTTGGGTTTGAATAACTCATACATTTCCAGAATAGCCTCTTATCTTATATCCTCTGTAGAAAATGTAAATTAAAAATATGGTATCGTTGGTGCAGCTGATATTAATAAGAAGAAAGTCTGTGCCAATGTATTTGGTCAGTAAAAAGGCAATGTTGGAAAACTAGGGTAAGGAAGAAAACAGTATAATACGTAAAGAATTCGTAAAATAGGTACGGAAGAACACGGTAGAACGCGCATTAGTTATGCATCAGAACAGAAGAATGTAAGACTGCAGTGTAAGTACGATGTAAATACGAAGTTAGAAAGATGGCGAATGTAATGTGAGACAGCAGTGTATGAAGGAAGTGAGAAAGATGGAGAATGGAATGTGAGACAACAGTGTAAGAAGGAAGTGAGAAAGATGGAGAATGGAATGTGAGACAACAGTGTAAGAAAGATGGAGAGTGTAATGTGTGACAGCAGTGTAAAGGGGTCATTTCACCAAGGATTGTTTTGGTCCCGAGAGTACCCGATCCTTTTTCTGGTCGATCGGCCGCATTTTTGCGAAAATAATCGGGAACATGCGAGCGCTGTCCCGCACTACCCTATACATTCGGGGGAAGATCTGGCGCGATCGCCTCAGTCCTCCGAGGGTCGGGTACCGAAAAAGTGATCGGCTACTGTTTTTAAAAATGTTGAAAAACAGTAGCCGATCAAAAACCGTCGGCCCGGGTCGTCTTGGTCGTCCGAGGGTCCCCTGAAGGTCCCCTTGTCTCGCCCGCACTCTGGAGATTTCGTATAGCCTCTGCGGCTCTCTACCGAGGGTCGTGCGTAGTTTTAATGTAACAAAACACATGTAAAAATCCTTTAAAATGTCACAAAGAATTAATTGTTACTAAATACAACAGCAAGACATATATTTACTCAAAATTATTATAAATAATAATAAATTTACAAATTAATACCAATGCCAGAGAATTATAAACCAAATATAAAATAAAAACTGCACACTTTTCTCAGAACAGGTACTGAAACAAAACACACTTGAAAACCCTTTAAAAAGTCACAAAAACTTAATTCTTTTTGGCATATTTTCTCTTGGTCCTTGGCCTCCTCCTCAGCATATTTCCTAATGTAATAACATTTTGCTGTGCTATGGCAGAACGAAGTTGTAGAGCTACAACAAGCCCCAGCACTGCTTGTTGGTCCATGACCTTCCCTGGCTGGTCAGAAAGTGATGAACGGCTTCGATCTGAGCGGTTTATATAGTCGGGCCTTTAAAAACACCGATCTCCGGCCGATCTAGGCAAATTTGGTCGGCCGAAGAACGTCCGAAGATCGTTTAAATCGTCCGAAGACCGTTTACTTTCGGCTACCTGCGTCAACATACGCCTATATTCGGCCACTCTCGCGCGAAGAACGGCGGAAGAACGGCGGAAATCGAACGAAAGCGTCCTCTCTCGAGCCGGGATCGCCCATTTTCGGCCTCTCTCGGCCGAACAACGCGCGAAGATCGCTCACTTGCGCGCGAGAAGCGGGTCTCTACCGGGCCTTTGCCGGGCCTTTGCCGTGTACCTGCGGGTACTTGTGCAAACTTTCGCATACTTGCGCCCCGGAAACGTGTCGATCGCGCGAGGAACGTCCGAGAATCGTCCCCCCGCCATGGTCCATTGGTCGGGACTCAATCGGGTCAAAAAAAGGGGGCGATTGGAGGCGATTCAGGACGACAATCGGGCAGATCAAAAAATTGATTGATCGGGGACAATCTGGTCCAGATCGGGCCGATTGGAAAAAAACAATCCTTGGTGAAATGACCCCTTAAGCAGTTAGAATGGTGGAGAATGCTATGTAAGAAGGCAGTGTAAGAAGGTAGTCATATAAGAAGCCGGTAAGTACTAAATCAGAATGTAAGACAACAGTGGAAGAATAAAGTTAGAAGATTGAAAATGAGTAAAGTGAGATATAGGAAAGGTGCTAGGTCCTCCACGACCGGTGACCAAGCAATGAAGAATGACCATATCCACATGGGATCGGTCGCAAATTCAGGTTGATCAGCAATACTGCAATCTACCGGGGGTATATTCTTCAGGAATACCTTTGCTTAGTACGCGTATACAAAAAGTATATGTAAACCTAATACTAAGCATTAATACTGTAACACAAATTTGCATAACTTTAATGTAAGTCGTAAACAAGGTAAAAATTGATGAGATACTCATGGGTTTGTATTTCTTCAGAACATAAATATCAAATATTGTCTTTTCCGTCCGGATGTATTCTGATCATTCTTCCCATTTCAAAAAGGGACATAATAAAATGGTTATAAATTAAAAAATGTATAAATTTGATATATCCTCTATATTTAATCCTTTGCCTTAGGCGTTACCAGGTAATACCTCGGTATGCATGAACGTACATGCTATATTCGTTTACGGTATGTTATTCATTAATAATAAGCTTCTGACTGCGAAGCTTGTATTATTACTGAATACATATTTATTTGTATCAGCGTGTATTTGTGTATTATGGAACATGCATATTTTGCACGGAGACTGTTATCCGTACATAGTTTCCTTCTTTTAAAACTACATCTATGAATATATTGTTTATAAAAGACCACATTTTCATATGACGCGGATTACTTAGTGAGCGCCACGCCATCGAAAACACATGATTTTACAGTTTCTATAGCTTTACTAAAGGATAATTGAGCCGCAACACACGAAAACGTCCCTTCGGATGTTTAAACGACAACGTCATAAAGTAACAATTTATGACGTCGGCCGGTAATCAATTAATTATTAATCATTTCTCGTCACTTCCGTGTTTTATCTAATAATTATATCATAGGGAATATGTTTTCTTAATATAAATAGTTGATGCTATAGAAAGTGATAATTGTTTATGTTTTTTGTTGTTATTTAATCAACGACGTCGTCCAAGACGCCGACGTCAACGTCGAAATTAATGGCTAATATAATCTTTGGTTTTCAAATGGAGATTAAATTATTTTTAATTAAGATATTAACATAAAGTAAAGAGATTTTTAAAGAGAAAATCAACGTGTTTCATAAGCATGAAAAAACATAAAATGTCAACATTTTGTCTGAAGGTTCATTTTTGCGTGTTTCGGCTCAATTATAATATCGTGATCGACTGACGAGTGTATTGAATTTAAGAACTTCAAACATAAAATATGTCACTTTTTATTTTATTTATTTATTGACGTGCTTCACGTGCAAATGATGTTGTAGTTATAATAGCGTTATCAGTTAATAATAAACACAACACAATAATGCGAAATTAAGTGTAAGGTGCACCCTGGAACATTGCTTAGTCCCCCAGCGGCTGTTTTTGACAATGACCGTTCCAATGCGGTAGCCATAATATCAACCCTTTTATGTTTGTGATGCCATATCTTGCCTTTTATTCAGCTTTGTAATGAGTGTTTGTTTCTATGCGTGTTTTGGTTGACTGTGTACATGTTCTTTTCGACTTTTATATCTACTTGTACCAAACCCCTTTTAAAGCACGAATATGATATCGGTCAGGTGCTAATAATGCACATTTGTTGTTCAGTCGATTTCCTGGTTATTAAAACAAACGTGTAAAAGGTAGAGAATGGACCGCTTTGGCCCAGTTGAGGGTGTATTGCTTAATGTTTAGTATTTTGTTAGGATTATGTCATTTAATACGAACTTTTAGCCAGAACACTGTAGATATGTCCACATGTTGCGGACACATTGGCACCCTGCAAATATATGCTTAGTATACCAATAGTTTCCAATAGTGAGTGGAGTGCGTGATCCAGTGGTAGAGCGCCGAACTCCAGATCGAGAGGTTGTGGGTTCGATCCTCGCGGCCACGTTATTTATCCTTGAGCAAGGTAATTAATCCACATTGCTTAGTACTGGTTCTACCCAGGAAGCCATCGAGAGTGATTAAGCTAAGTTGCAATAACTTGTTTCGCAATCGATGTAAAATAAATGTTTAAACTAATAGTTTCAATACTTCCCGTTTGATCGGCGTTATCCTACTTCCTGTTTGATCTAGCCTCATCCGGCCCGCTTCTGATTTCTTCGCTACGCTATTCCATACGTAATGGTGTTACATTTTAAACCACATTTGCCGGAATAATGGCATTGCTTTTAAAGGGACACGTGGCAATTTCTTCTAAATCAAAAGTTAGCACCTCATTGTGTCAATGTCAATTTGACTTTAAAATCTGCTTGCATATACTTAAATACAAGGTAATACAATCTGGAGTTGTAATGAAAAAAAGGTTCGTTATTTGACCATATATGTAAATATATTGTTAGTGCAGTGTAATCACCCTACGTTATATGCAGAAGCAATTTGCTTTGAATTATTCTAATTTTTAATAAAGATTTACAAATGTGCCATTATAACAAAACAAAAAAAACGGGACACCGCGAGTTTAGAAGTGTGTCACTTCAAAAAGAAAACAGCTGGAATAGCACAAGAAACAAACAATAATTTATTACAAATAAAAATCACCACTGAACATTAGATACATAAAATACACACGTTGTGCCCCTGAGACTACCATCCTTTGTACTTTTAAATTATAATAAATAAATAGGATGGAGTTAAAGTACAATGTGTTGTACCGAATGGCCTACCGTAGAAGGACAACTTGAGAACATACTAATTGATCACAGTGATTAATGATATAGTATTAATATTATAAGCGTACGAGTATGTACCATCTAGAACGTATTCAAACCTTTTTATTACTAGTAGTCATATCCGATCTGACAATAATTAATTCTCTGCGTTATATCCGTTTTAGCAGTATAGTTACATTATAATTATGTTGAGAAAAAGTAGTGCGTCATTTTAATCTGTTGTTTCAGTAGTAAAGTTTCATTCACACAATATCATTAACTACCACCTGTTGATGAAGGATCGCTGTTTTTAATGGCTTATAATAATTTAAGTATGACAACTCATGCATTATGTATATTGCGGTTGACATAGAAATATAAAACAAACGCCATACTTGTTTTCCAGGTAATATACAATATTCCGGCAAAATGAACGTTATGTACTGCGCTAACGTATCAAGTATTCTGACAAAAACGCCAATGCCGCCGTCGGTTAAAGGTTACACATTCAACTGTTAATGTAATAAACACAAGCGTCCATTTTGCCCAAATTCAACTAAAATCTTACGGAAAATATATTCACAAGCTGAAATTCTGCTATTTTTCAATAATCAAGAGCAATACATGCTTTTAGTTTTCTTCTGAAACCTAACTCACTGTTAGTAGTACATGTATTTGGAATACTGGCACATTTCCCTTTAAAATAGATATGCTATATAAATACTATTACTATATTACTGGACAGAACATATTTCCATTTCACGTTTAACTAGAAATGTGTCCATGGGACACGGAGGCCCGCACTGAAAATAATCAGTGAAGCATGTAAAGTTTGACGAAAGAAGGGCCGTAACTCCGATTATATATGATCGATTTTGGCGCTGAATCAATATGCAAATCTTGACATCATAGGTAAGCATCATATAGAAGATCTAAACAATCGGGTGAAAACTGTGGTAATGCAATGTCAACTTTGACGCCGAATCGATATGCTCATCTTGACATCATAGGTAAGCATCCTGTAAAGTATCAGAACAATGGATGAAAACTGTGAGAGGAGACGCACAACCTTTTCGAGGCTGGCGAAAGGACGGACACATGGACGGACATGGCTAACGCCATATGCCCCCTCACAATTCAGTGTTGGGGACCTGAAAAAGCAAAATCATCGAACCGTGAAGACCGACTACGTTTTGCAGAGGCGGACTGCAAGCAAAAGTACTTTTTTTCCGGAAAAAATAGATACAGGTTTGTTCTTATACAATTTGTTAATGTCAGTATTAGAGACAAGAGCTAACTCGCACTAATGAGTGTAGCTTTTTTTATTAAACTAACGATCACTTTAACAAATTAAAAATTAACAGAGAATATGTTTTCTGTTGGAATAACAATCTGAAATTCCTTGAACATAGTTTAGCCAGTTTCCAGTTCGCCCGAATAACGAACTGGCAGTCATTTTCCAGCCAGTTCCATTTCGTTATTCGAAAAGTTCGCATTTCCAATAACGAACTACGAACTATTTCAGATCAATTACAGCATGTCCGTATTATGTACTGTTATACTCTTTCAAATGCTTCCTTAGATAGTGTTTTATGTTCTGTGTGTATGTACGGATGAGTCTACGTATGCATTCACGTGTAATAAAAATAATGAGGCAAAACATTAGATAATTACATTCAACTTTTGCGTTTAGGTCACTATCTCACAAACTGTATGCACTAGACCTTTCAAACTTTGCTTATAGTTGTATCTTGGATGGTACATCGCAAAGTGACAAAGGCAAAAAGTATACAATTTAATAATGTTTGCATTCATCTTTTGGATTTAGGTCACTGTGGATGTGAGATTTGACCCTCCAAGCAAAGGGTAGATAACTTTATGTTTTTTACATTCAACTTTTGCGGTTGAGGTCACTATCTTACAAAATGTATGCACTAGACATTTCAAAACTGTTTATATACTCTGTAAAAGAAGTTTTGGACCATGGCAGTGTTCGAACCCGAACAATGATCGCTGAACCATGACATTCGTCCATAACCCTTATTATCTCAGTTGATAATTCACAATAGATCAACAATCAACAATAAATTATCGTTTACAATGAAAGTTTGCGAAAAAATAATAATCTTCTTATTGGTTACTCGAATGTGTCCATAACTGTTACTTTGTATGGACTTTGCAACATTTTTTACAGACCCTTTGTGTATTCGCGATATTTTTTTAAAATCAAATCTTGTTTGGAATTAAATGTTTCTGGTACCAAATTAGCCGGGTAGGGTAGAACTTGGTTACTTAAAAAGATACTTAAATTTTGTCCACTAGTTTTATTTTTATATGACTTTATATACCCTGGTCCAAAACTTTATTTACCGAGTATAGTTGTATATTGGTGGGTACGTCGCAACTGTATATGTGACCTTGACCCTCAAGGCAAAGAGTATTCAATTTAATAATGTTAACATTCAACTTTTGCGTTTAGGTCACTTTCCCATGAACTTTATGCATGATACCTTTCAAACGTTGGTTACAGATATATCTTGGTTCGTACATAGCAACGCGACATAGGGAATGTGAATGTGTCCTTCACCGTCCAAGCAAAGGGCAGATAACTTAATATGTTTTACATTCAACTTTTGCGTTTAGGTCACTCTCATGAAGTGGATGCGCTAGACCTTTCAAACTTTGGTTATAGCTGCATCGTGGTTAGTACATCGCAACTAGATGCGGATGTGACCTTCACCCTCCTAAGATAACTTAGTAATGTTTACGTTTATGTCATTTTCTCAGGAACTTTAATTATGCACTAGATATTTTAAACCTTAGATTATATAGTTACTCTTTGGAAAACAAACACTCCTGTGTTGGCATAGTTGTGTCTTGGGTAATGCATCTTTTTGGACACAGGGGGCTTCATCCATGACCTTGACCTACATTTTAGGGTAAAGATTTGTTTTATACATTGTCATTTTGTTTTTGAACGAATACACTTAAATGTCACATATCAGCAACATATGTAAACTCCGTTGTTTTTAGTTATTACAATGTTATAAACTTCCATTTTAACAACAACGTTTACCTCTCTTTCTTGGTCTCATCCCTGGCAACTAACTTTAGTCATAAATATCAACACTGGTCATCCATCCATCAATCATATCAGACACGAGGTAACCTGCAAACAGTGATGTAAAGGATGTTCCCCGGACCGGAGGACCCAAAGTGGCCACTCGAGCAGAGTATCGGTAATGCCTACTGTAGCAAGGGGCCGATTTACGACCCACTGATGATCCAGGATACTTCGTCAGGTTAGAGGGCCTGGTGGCAGACTTGTTTCCCTGTAAAGCACGAGGAAGCGGATACATTCTCAGGGCTTACGTCAACAGTTCCTGCCAAGAGGTTATGTCTGCTACCTCATCACAGGGAGGCCCCACTTCGGTTTTCGACGGATCAGGTTCGCAGGAACAGACATCGGTGAAGAACATTTTATGTTCTCTGATGAGAGTGCCGGTTTTACAGGCAAAAACACGTGTTTTAACACACTGACGAGAACGTTTGGGCAGAGTTGAAACGACGGATGTATAGACGTCAACCACATCCTAACAACGTCCAAGAGCTACATCGGTTCAATGAGAAAGGATGCACGGCTTGCTTGCATAAACGCGGACGGCGGATACACTCTGTGCGTGTGCCATTTCAATGGATTGAAATATATTGGTCGTGTTGATTTTTATTAAATGTTTACAGAATATCGTTATTGTCTTTATGTAGTATATAAAAGCTGTTAGGATCAAATCAGTACTCGTACATTACAATGGATTTTACAACGGTGTATCCAAGTGGTGCGTTTTATAGTCTTTCGGTGTATATGAAAACTCATGACATAATAATTAAATAATGCCAGGATAAGCAGTAAACCTATTCCTGCCGAGGACCACAAAGGGTACGATTCTACGGGGGTGATTTTTTCTACCCCCAAGTCATGTGTCCGCAAAGAAAAATGTGTAATTTACTCATTGTTGAAGTCGTTTGTGACCTTATGGAAACAAACCTTCGCATCAAAGTTCGTATTAACATCGGAGTCAATTTCTATGTTTTCATGTTCGCTACAAACGTATGGTTATGTGGAATCAGTGGAAGAACGAAGAAGAAGGTGTTGTCGATGATTAGTATTTATTCACAGTTTATAATTAGTACAACCTGACATATATTCGTTTAATAGTCTAAGCACAGTGTGTTTTGCTGTTTAATATTGTATTGTTTATTTATAGTATACTTAACCAATATTTAGAGATTGAAAATAGATTGTATACGCTATTACAATTAGGTTGAGGAATTAACGTTTAAAGTAACTCTCCCAACAATCTACACTTAATATATGCTATTTAATAATACACATTGTACCATGTGTCTATACCTGCATGTTTGAGCCTTACGATATGTGTACTATATGCAGGACCTCATGATATCTACTGTAATGAACTGAGTGAATAAAAAGATTTGATTTTATTCGTTTAAGTTTGGTCCCGTCATGATAAAATATGTATGTGTTCATATTTTATATGCAATAATCGCACCTACCTTAATCGACAAATACCTTGAAAACAAAGGTGTCCCGACCGTAGGACAAATTTGGAGATTAAAAAATTAGAAATACAGCTTTTTAACAAGAGAATTGAACTGAATTGGGTTTTACCGCGCACCAACACATGAAATGTTATACGTCGCCTAACAGGAATGAACATGCAAGGCTCATCCTTCATTTACATCAAGAGAATGGGCCTGGAACATTCTGGAGTTGTTGCAAATTCTATAGTAAACACTCCATTTACGACGGATTAACGTTTGCATATGCGGTATCACGATGAAGACCTTGAATGAGCATGATAAAAAGGACAAAATGAATACGAAGAGGAGTCCTACCCCTCGGCTTCTAGCGGGATTTGCTGTGGTTGTATTCTACCCCGGCAACCACAGGGGGAAGCTTTTTAACAAACAAAAACTAGATTGTCAGAATTATAAGAACTAACAATGCACACACCAGTTATACAGCAAAAAAAATGTACACTCCAATTAACTACAGAATACACTAATTTAGTACTATAACAGTATGTGTTGTTGTTTTTCTTCAATTAAACTGGTCAACTTGTCTGCTGTGCTATCCTCAGCTCAAAAAACTAGGTTTAGCTAACTCGAAACGCTTAAAATACTAATATTTAATATTAAAATACTTTAAATAAAATTTCCAAGTTTAACAGAAACATCGATTATGTTTTTACGATTTCTTATTCAGAAACGATTTCTGAATTATACGCATGTAATATATACAATAATCAAAGCAATGCATTGTCCAAACCATGGTCAGGATAATCCATTTGAAAGGGTGTGCTTTCGTTATTTCAAGATGTTTTAAAAATCTTCAATTATTACACAAATAAAAAACAAAGGCACTAAAACAGCCAATAAATATATATCAAAGAGAAATATTAAGGTATTAAAGCAATAGGTTGTTGTGTCCTTTAAAACAAAAATAACATACATGTACTAGCAGTAAAGTAACAACTTAAAATATGTTGGTTTATGCTTAAAAATAAAACTCACTAAGTCTAAGTTAGTCAACAAAGCAAAAAAAATATTAGTGTTTCAATATAATCAAAATTAATTAAAATTATATATAATTTAAAATAAATCAATAAAACAAAACAAATGCTATATGTACTGTAGTTTTTGTAATTTCTTTTAAAATTGATTTCCCATTCTCCTTTGAGTGTTTGCACATTTTCTTTTAAAACGGATTGACTGTAAAACTCACTGTTACAGTAATGTGATAAGAGGTATTTTACAGCAATATACAAACACCCCTCTATCCCTAGTATTAACATGGATATAACACAGTCATGTTATCAAACAATAAATAAAAATACCTTCAAACAATATAATACAATTACAACACATAACATTGCAGTTTAATCTTAACAACATCTACATAAACACACAACAGGAGCCAAAATGTTTGAAGAATGGGCCAACAGGTTTACGAACATGTCTAAGAATCGTCCGATCTCTCTCATTAGGTGTAACACGCCCATTGCTTTTTGCAATTAGTTGTGTATTCTTCATGATTTAAATGCAATATTGTCATTCATATGGGAATGCTCGCTTTAATAAACATAAACACCGATATGCCAAATATTGTATGCATACACTCATTTCCATATAAGCAAAAAAGTCAAAACTCAAAATTTCAAAATGACAATTCTTGAAAAATGTAACAAATATAACAACAATGTGATTTATACCAAAAATGGCACTTGAAATTAGTGAAAATGCCTTTTTTTTTACAAAAACAAATGAGAATTATTTACTGGACGCCATTATGCGATGGGCGTGCTACACCATTAGTAGATAAGGTGAGCATCAACTCTGGTGGCCGGAGCTTACTTAGAGATTGTCTTCACTTTTATTTAAGCCTTTTTACTTTCAACTTACTCTAGCCATAAACCTAACCTAATCATAACCCTAACACTGACATCTACCAACACTGACGTCTAACTAAAGTACTGACTGTAAACCGGGGCAAATAATGCTTTCGATGGTATTGCACCTGATTTTGTTCAAATACTGCATTATCACTGCGTGTATGAAATGCTGATATGGCTTCCCAAAGCGGTACTGTAAATACAACTAATACAAACATTTGTATAAACAAATCTCAAAAATAGTAATAATGTTAAAATCAAATTAAGAAAATATATTAAAAAAAATAAGCATTACATTAAATTATTTAATACAATATCAAAAATCAAGCATACTGTATAATCTACACATGAAGAAGAAACTATTTTAAAACCTAGGGACGATATATAGAAGTTATGTTACACATGTGTACCCACATTATGCAGTTTCATTTATGTATTTCAAAATGTGTTTAAACTTATTCATCGATTGTAACGGAAGTTCTCTCATCTTATTTTAATCACTCTCAATGTCTTCCACTGGGCAAATGCAGATAAAGTGTGTTGCTCAGGAACACAACAGACATTTCTTACTGGTGATAACACGCGTAAGTTTGACATATGTGTGTGTGTTATTAATGTTAGCCGTTAGTTTATTTAATCATAAATGAAGCACACGTTTTAACAAGTATTTAATGTACATGCTTTTCATATTAATATATAAATAATAAGAAATACATGTGACACACATGGTTACAAAAACACGTATGTGGTATACATGGTGTCAAACCAGGGGCGTAGCCAGCGATACGCACTTACGCACGTGCGTAACATCGATTTGAAAAGTGAAAAAATAATTATGGCCAAAAATGGCTTAAAAATCGAAGGCTAAAGGGGGTTAGACCTTGATAGTACTAGGTCTAGACCCTTCGGCATTACGGGTGCGTACTTAAGATTTTAGCCTGGCTACGCCTCTGCAAACACACGTATGTGGCACACATGGATGAATTAACACATATGTGGCACACACGGACATAAAAACACATGTGACATACATGGTTACAGAAACGTATGTGTCGATAATGGTTTCAAAAAGACATATGTGGCATACGTGGTGTCAGAAACACTTATGTGGCATACACACATATAACAACACATATGTGGCCTACACGGTGTCAGAAACACTTATGTGCCATACACTCATACAGCAACACGTGGCCTACACGGTGTCAGAAACACTTATGTGACATACACGCATATAGCAACACATATGTGGCATACAGAGTGTCAGAAACACTTATGTGGCATACACGCATATAGCAACACATATGTGGCATACACGGTGTCATAAACACTTATGTGTCATACATTATGTCAGAAACACAGTGGCATAGATTGTGTCAGAAACACACATCTCATGGTAACAGAAACATCTATGTGACACACATGGTTACAGAAACACATATGTGGCACAAATTGTAACAGAAACACATATGCGACACACATGTTAACAGAAACACATATGTGGCACACATCGCAACAGAAACACATACGTGGCACACATGGTAACAGAAACAGATACATGGCAGACACACATTGTGTCAGAAACACATATTTGTCATACGTTGTGTCAGAAACACAGTGGCATACATTGTGACCTCATGGTTACAAAAACACATATGTGGCACACATGGTAACAGAAACACATATGTGACAAGCATGGTAACAGAAACACATATGTGACACACATTGGTAAATTAAACAAATATGTGACACAGATGGTAATAGAAACACATATGTGACACACATGGTAACAGAAACACATATGTGACACACATGGTAACAGAAACACATACGTTGCACACATTAATACAGAAACACATATGTGGCACACATATTTCTTGTGCAAAAAACGCCATGAATCCCCTATATCATGGTACGTAAGATATGGATAATATGAAATGGAACCAGTCCTGTGATAAAGCTCAACGACAAGAGTAGTCAACAATTTAAAGGACCCTGTGCATTCTGTAAAACGTGTGGTGTCTATATAAAAATGAATGTTTTGTTGTAGAAGTCATAATATTAGTGCACATATGGTCGTAATATTAGTGCACATATGGGTTGGTAACATTTGGTGCTTTAACTTGACCGCGTGACCTAATCAGTTTTTACCCAGAATGCAATAATATTAGGTAATTAATTTGTGCATATACATGTACCATTTAAATAAAATGTTAATGCATATTAAAAAAAATTACTGCATTTAAATGACGCAGTTACAAATTTAAATAAAAAAATATAAAATTTAAATTAAAAAAAAAATAGCATCTAAATAAAAAAAACATATCCGAAGCATAAAAATGATATAGACAAAACATCACAACACAGTCATGTTCACAGATATCGAAAGCTCAAATATGAAATTGATCAATCTATACTCAGTTGCAAAAGAAAGTGGACACTGAGTTTTGTTTAAATTTAAATGTATATATTTTTTTAGAATTAAATTGACAAATTCAAAATGAATATGCCATGTTTGGTACAAAGTTTGTATCATTCCATTGCCAATATCATGTTGTCATTTGTTTTTCAATAGGTCGAATCATTAAGGGACTGTTGCTTGATAAAGAGGATAGGATGTAAAGTAAAATGTTCAAAGTGTCCAGTTTCTTTTGCAGCTGAGTATATAATACGCAACTGAGTATATAATACTCAACTGAATAAGATACAAATACATAAATATTGAAAACCTTTTGTACAAAACAAAACTTACTAAACAGAATAATATTGTGTAGCACAATAGCAAACAAACCTTAATTAACATACGTATACATTAAATATCCTGCATGAATTCATCGCAACTTCTTGGCATCAAAGTAGGCTTACACCAGACTCTGTCAGCAAGCTCACTATGCGCCAATGACAGTAAAAGGTCAGAATTCAATCAATTAATTTAAAAAATGACAACAACAACACATAATACAACAGCAACAAATAATATAAACTTGAATAATTAACGTTTTGTATATACAATTTAAAATTAAATATTCTGTTTAAATACTAGTTAGAGCATCATTTATAAAAGTATTCCATTTAACCTCCCAGTCTCTCAATGCTATAATTTTATCTGTCTTAGCCATGGCACTGAATCTGTAAAATAAGATGTCACATGATTAGTTAACCAACCATTTCGCTGCCACAGTCGAAACATTGATTTTAGGCCCAGATCAACATGCACACTATGTGCAGGCTGATCAGGGTTTACACTGTTCATCACTCAGTAAGAATGTTTTCCATAACACTTTGCATATAAAATATTACTGGAAGGTTTGAATTCCAATACTTGAAATTGCGACGCAAGGGTTAAAAAAGTAAGAATGTACAGCAAATCATCATAAAAATACTGCCAGCAAGTAAAATATGGAACTGTTTCTCTAAGCTAACTGGGGTGCTCTAAAACAAATGTGTAAGTCGATAATCACTACTTACTGCTGTCAACCCTCTCATGTCGAGATGTCTCTCTCTTTTATACTTTTAAATGTTTCTACACTCAATATAAATATTGTTTAAAATATGGCTGGCTACGTTCTGTGAATGTTGTTTAAGTCCCTATCCCGCCATCAACAGCCGAATTTTACAATGGTGTAGACTGTGTGAATAGTAACCAACAGACGACACGGTAAATAAATTACATATTTTGAGAGTCCCATATGCTATAGACACAATATAAACAGCTTTAACCCGCCAGGTAAAACCCCAAAATTGGAGCGTTAAATTAAGAGTTACCAACTCAATTCATTTTGCACATATTCAATCACAGTTATTAAGAACCCATGCATATAAACATATACCTTTAATGAGCACATATACATTATTATATGACCTGAACACCTGGATTGAGATTTGACAAATGGTTTTGTAGTGCAATTTTTACGTTATTTGGTGTGTTAGTTTCTTTAACTAACTGGGCTACCCTCTTAAAATAGTCTTCAATTCAATTCAATGCCACACTCCCTGTTCGACGTTAATATCTACTTATATCTATGTCCTATTCATACCTCAGCAACTGGCTTTGGCTATTCATTTACAATATAGAAGGTACAATGACAACGCGGTGACGTAAGGAACAAATTGCGACATTGCAAACAAATCCATTGCAAACAAATCCAGACTAGGTCCTAGTGACCGTCCTACCATCCTCCCATCTCACAGTTAAACGCTCTCCCATTTGGCATAGCCAAGGGTACCATCTGGCGAGCGTGTTTGGCCGCGCTTAGCTACTCACTAGTTGACTATCGTTTTATTTCTCGTTGAAAAACCGCTCACAAGTTGAACATGTTCAAAACTGACTTCTCTGATCATTTGCATGTTAAGTAATTGTCACTGGTTATTTAAAGTTAAAACTAGAGCTATTTAAGTTATTTTTTCTCCAAACATTTCAAATACATACATATTAATAATTAGTGTGTCGCTGTTTATTTCAAAGGGAATTATGGAAATTAGAATTATTGGAGATTGCCTAAACAATAATAAAACTTTAACACAAACATTAACACTAAGGCAATTCCTACTATAATCTGGTTGTGCATACTTACATCAGTGAGTTCATGGAGAGCTGTTTAAGCAGTTGTAACCCGTCATCTTCCCCTGCCAGAGCCATGAAGGCAGCGTAAAAATCATAGGACAGACCCTTGGCCCCCCAAACAGCAGGATCATCCGAACTGATGACTACCGGAAACCCTTGGGCCAGCAACACTGATGCCGGGTGGTTCTGTAGATTGTCAACTAACTTTAATACCTACACAAATGGAAGAATATATCACTATTAAGTTTAAGTATCTTTAATATATGTTATTGACCCTTAACCCTCTACATATATATAATGGACTGTTCTTTCTTTGAATTAAGACCATTCCTTTTATGTGACAAAGGTTACTCGCAGGCTGATCTGGGTAAGTTGATGCAAAGACCTCCGTATTGGGTACTATACGCCTCCGTACTGGGAACTATACGCCTCCGTATTGGGTACTATACGCCTCCGTACTGGGTACTATACGCCTCCGTACTGGGAACTATACGCCTCCGTACTGGGTACTATACGCCTCCGTACTGGGTACTATACGCCTCCGTACTGGGAACTAAACGCCTCCGTATACGCCTCCGTACTGGGTACTATACGCCTCCGTACTGGGTACTATACGCCTCCGTACTGGGTACTATACGCCTCCGTACTGGGTACTATACGCCTCCGTATTGGGTACCATACGCCTCCGTATTGGATACCATACGCCTCCGTATTGGGTACCATACGCCTCCGTACTGGGTACTATACGCCTCCGTATTGGGTACTATACGCCTCCGTACTGGGTACTTTACGCCTCCGTATTGGGTACTTTACGCCTCCGTATTGGGTACTATACGCCTCCGTACTGGGTACTATACGCCTCCGTATTGGGTACTATACGCCTCCGTACTGGGAACTATATGCCTCCGTATTGGGTACTATACGTCTCCGCATTGGGTACTATACGTCTCCGTACTGGGAACTATACGCCTCCGTATTGGGTACTATACGTCTCCGTACTGGTTTCTATACGCCTCCGTACTGGGTACTTTACGGTACTATACGCCTCCGTACTGGGTACTATATACGCCTCCGTATTGGGTACTATACAATTCAATCCTCATTGTAATTATTTTCAATATTAATACTGAAGTTAAGCCCCCCTATTATGTTTAAAATGTCAAGAATTAAAAACTGGCATCTCGATTTATTAATCATGTATCATTTTTACTTGCTTGCATATAATTAAATAAAAAAATGAGATTTCAATTTTATTCATAAATTAACCAATTTTAATAATTATTCTTGCATTATAATCAATATGTAAAAACAATTTGCCTTAACTATTCTAATAATTAATATGAATGATTGCAAATATGCAAGTTATGTAGTAAAACTGACGGGACGCCGCGAGTTTTAAACACAATCAAGATTGTCATGCGTCCATGTGCCATTGCCAAGGAGTGCTTGCTGTTGATTTTTTTTTAAAACAACGCTCTCAATGAATAATCAACGCTCTCAAATAACAATCAACACTCTGAATGAATAATCAACTGAAAAGTCATCAGTTAAAAACTATTGTAAATTTCTGCAAATAATACCTGGTTAGAAATAGGGTTAACTTCAACAGCTATGCCATTTTGTTTCACAAGCCTCATGGCTTCTGGGTGTTTAGGCAGGGCGTAACCATGCCCTATTCTGCTTGTGTTCAGCAGGATGGCGTCGACAAGATTCTGATCCACTTGTGTTCCCTCCCAGTCTGTTTCGTATACATACAATGTAGAATTTAGTTATTACAAAATGCAATACTTTATCAGCTAGCTTTGTTTTAGTTTGAAAGAAATGAACATTATTATGAGAGTATAACATGATTATTAAGCTGAATCTAGCTGCGTGGTATTTTTGTCACTGGCCGGTCTTCCAAAGATATTTTTTTTGTATTCAAATACAGTTGGTATAGTTATGTTTTAATTGATAACTATACACGTTCTCATCATCCAGAAGCGTGATATTCGGTAGTAAATTGAAGATGACGATAACTACAACGGTCACATGACACATGTTACCGAGAATAGAAAGAATGTAAACACAGATTATTAACGGCCAAGGGTTAAGCTTCTCTACTGGTAAAATATTTATGAGATAACTATTTCTGATTTAGATATATTTTAAAGAACCTACATAAATATGACGACATCTGGAACACATTCAGTAAGGGTTTCCGCCATGTACCCTAGGTTGGAGTAATGGCATCAGTGGCAATGAGGATCAAATGCTTACGATACATCCTTTTAGTTTTTGTTTAAACCAAAGAAAAAAAATGCCATAATGGATATGAAAAAAATAAGTAGGCCTATACGCGATTTCCTTCTGAATAAAAAATCCTATATTTTGAGGTTAATTATAAGCATAGTTAGTTTGTATTACTTTAAAAAAAAAGAGTCATAAATCTGGTTTTACTAAAATCCATCAGACCTCTTACTAATGGAAACTTATTTTTCTTTAAAGGGACACATGGCAATCTTTATTTTTTGGAAACTCGTGGCGTCCCGTTAGTTTTTCTGCATAACTTGCATTTGTTCAATCATTAATGTTAATTATAAGAAGAGTATTAAACCATTTGTTTTTGCATGTTATTAATTTCTGATATTATTGCACCAATAATATATTAAAACGTATAGTATAATAAGACGAAATAGTGAATACTTAAAATTTGATTTATTTAAATGTAACCAGGGTAAAAGTAAAAATGATACTTGATATTTTGAGACACCCATTTGAAACACTTCAAGATTGCCGTGTGTCCCTTTAAGCGAATATGTGTACAGAATGTGTAGGCTATAATAGTTACAAACCTGTCTCTCCCGCATGGAAAAAGTACGGCAAGTTAACTGGTGGAGACTGTTGAGACGGATACAGGAGGGCATCTAGATAGTACAGTAATGGTTCCCCGGGGTCTTCTTGACCCACCAAGTCGTAACCGGCGAAATAATCCGGGAACTGTTTCATGAGTAGAATCGAGTTTTTAATGTCTTGTAGAATTTCCTGAGGTGATTTAAACCTGAAAAATTGTGTATATACATGATATACTCCCATGGTTGAGCTTTATTTAGAACACTTTAAAGTCAAATTCAAACTGGAAATATGTATACAAAAGATCATAAAACACTGTGTCCTACCTGAGGTTTGTTTTTATAATTTTAGCTCCAGTAAAATTAGAAAAGTCATTCTTAAATTGCTCTGTTGTATTTTTGTAAAGAGACATCACATATCCGGTGTCGTGGGTGCTGCCGTCGAGCTCGTAAATCTGGAAAAGATGCAACATCAACCGTAATAGAAGACTGTAGTATCCAGTGAAATATCAGTTTAATATGTATTTTTCACTTCTGCTATTTGACACAATACATTCACTGTTCAACGTAGTCTCGGGCATCCGGACGTCTTGCGAGACTACTTGACTGTGTCTGGATGATAGACGTCATTTCAAGTATGGATACAGCTTGTCATGGATATATGAGATGACACTGACAGACAATATAGTAAAAGTGCATGAGGTTTGATGCACCCTAGAAATCGTTTTAACCCCCCCCCCCCCCCCCACCCACCCACCCCCAAACACACCACCCACCCGGCAGCGGTCCCATGCAAATGCCCCTTTTGCCACTAATAGTTTCACGACAGTACCCTATTGGCAACCCTTTGAGTTTGTGATTTCAATACAAACAGTTCTATGTGACTGTTGTTATAAAAAAAAGATGGCTGCGTTCGTTAAATGCTATACTCCCGGTTCGACTTTTGCATGTACTTGTATTCACCCACCAAGCCAACATATATCTTGTATTAAATACATTTTACACTCTTGTACATGTACAAAGGCGTGCTGTGTATAACCTTATATGTCCGAGTCATGATATATGTAACTACTTTCGTAAAATTAATTAATTTATCACTCTTATCGTTTTCATTGATTGATAGGGCATGACATTCTTACTCTAATATATTAACCTATCTACAGCATAAACAAGAACTTTACAAAGTTACCTTAAGCATTGTTAACCACTAAGAAATGCATTGGTAGTGTAGCGTCTCATTCAGGTGTCTCAAACGTAGATGAGACTTACTCCTCACTCAATACTAATCTAAAATAATTGTTTATACCAATGAACGAACTCAACGGAAGCCAAAATATGTCCAGACATGACATCATATCTCAGACAGCAACCCTCTCACTTCTACATACTTCTCTCTATAACAATAAACAGATTCAATGGGACCCACAATATGTCCCAACATGGTATCATACCTCAGGCAGCAACCCTCTCACTTCTACATACTTCTCTCTATAACAATAAACGGACTCAATGGGACCCAAAATATGTCCCAACATGGTAATGTATCATACCTCAGGCAGCAACCCTCTCACTTCTACATACTGGACATTGTCTTCGTTGAATTCTTTGAGAGCTTCGTAATAGTAGTCAGCAAACACGGGTCTGTAGTTGATCAAACCATTAGCGCGGTCGAGTATTTCTTCAAATCGCTTCCAAACTGGGTTGATACCTTGGGTAATGAATTCGTCGGTTATCACCATAGACTGGTATAACCTACAATGTATATATGTATGCGGCACGTAAATATGGATTAGTGTTGATGTTCCTTTCTTCTTGTTTTTGTTGTGACTTTTTTTTCTATTCCTAACAGTGTTATTGTTGAGTTATACATATACAGAGGGGAAACAGTTTAGCAAGTTTTTGTTGCACCCTGGAAATAATACATTTTCAGTTGTAAAATCAAGAAACTACTGCCACACAATATTGTATTAAACACACATCAATAATAGTCGAACAACTTAATGACGTAATGAATAAATGAACGTAAAGTCCCAAAATGTCAGTGTATCTTGTATACAGTACTATTTCATTTAAAATACTTGCTACACTTTTTTCCCTCAGTATATATACATGCATATAGTGTATATATATTTAAAAATATATATATATAACACCATGTAATATATGAAAGTATATTTATCATTAAAACTCTGGCATGTTGCCAGTATGATACAATTGATGATTGGATCTGTGACATAATAGCCCTTTATCTATTAACGTGACATTGTTTAGCTGTTTCTGTCTACTGATCATTACAATAAGCACTACTGTCTCCTCCATGGCGGACATGATCTGTCATCAGATTTTTGCATTTTTAGTATTTTATACTGGGCTTTTGTTTCAATTCCAATCATACATGATAGTTTATATTCAATTTGTTACTTTTTTATGACACATGGCAGTCTCAGAGTTGTGTCTTGTAAGGTTTAGTTTCTTTATCATTAAGTCACTTCAACGCAAGTTAATGTTAGGGTTTATATTTTCTTATAGTAAGGACGTAAGGAAATCGTAAGAGAAAGATGAGTTTGATTTGCAACTTTGACCAGCCAATGACATAATACAAACTAGAACGAATTCGACGGCATGTCATCGCAAATCCACACGCGTCCTTCACACATTACAATAGGATAAACACAAAAGTGGGTCCGGAGACAAACATAATGTTGCTTTTGCCCTCTCCCACATATAGTAAGCTAAATTTGGTTGAATTCTGTTCAGAGCTTACTCATATCCCATATACCCTACCATCCTCTCCCCTCCTCCCTCTACCCGACCTCTGGGCAGATGTCGAAAAATTTAAATAATAAAACTAAATTTCATAAACGAGTATTTATATACCAACTTATATGCAAACATATAAAACACCTACAGTCTATTTAATTTATAGCGGGCTGGGTTCTAAGGGAAATTTTCAAAGCGTGGGGATAATTATATGAAACAGGTTTATCTTTTTAGTCGTTTCATACACCCCGGCCAAAATACAGGTGATCGTTAAATAACTACAAAAGAAGTGTAACATAATTATTCATAATAACATAACGTTCATACAAATAAAAATTAACTACGTAAGATTGATAACAAGCATGGTTAGACGGTTTTTAGATCGCAGTATTACATTATTTATTGTATTATTTATTGTATCACTGCACTATACTGAAAGAAGTAAGTTTAGCACGGTCTTTTGCATATCTAGCTTGAAGAAACTGAAAGTTTATTTTATAATGTGACTTATTTGATAACTGGCATGTCTGAAGGTGTTCTTGTTTTTATGCCCCCGAAATCCCGAAAAAAAATCGGGGGCATATAGTAATCGCACCGTCCGTCAGTCCGTCAGTCCGTCCGTCATTCCGAGTTCGTGTCCGGACCGTAACGTCATAACCCCTGCAGGGAATTTTAAATAACATGGCACAAGTGATCACCATAACAAGACGATGTGTCGCGCACAAAACCCAGGTCTTCAAGGTCAAGGTCACACATGGAGGTCAAAAGTCAAATTGTGTCCGGTCAATAACTCTGGCATTCATGGACGGATTTTCAAATAACTTGGCACAAGTGCTCACTACAACAAGACGATGTGTCGCGCACAAAATCCAGGTCTGTGGCCCCCAGGTCAATGTCACATTTAGAGGTCAAAGGTCAAATCGTGTCCGGTCAATAACTGTTGCATGCCTGGACGGATTTTCAAATAACTTGGCACAAGTGCTCACCACAACCAAATGAGGTGTCGTGCACAAATCCAGGTCCATGGCTCCAAGGTCAAGGTCATACTTAGAGGTCAAAGGACAGTTCGGGGGCATTTATCACTTACAGTGATATTTCTTGTTCACTTATTATATGTGATTCAAAGTAAGTATCAGAGTTATCTCCCATTTATATAAAACAAAAATATTCACATTAAAAATAAATATATTATCAAGAACAGGGTTAAACTTTATTAAATAACTATTCTGGGTTTCTAGTGATAAAAAAACGCAAAAACAATTGACATTAACCCTGTCATAATAATGAAATTACGTAACCAAAGTTTTTAAAAATTATCTCCCTTTATATTGAAATTATAATTTCTGTAAAGCGGTTAAATTAAATCATGTTGCTACTTTTTCCGCAGATATCGTTTAAAAATAATGTCCTGCATATACTTGTTAATTATGTTAATTATATTGTTAATGGCGGCTGAAGCACATAGCCTTGAATCTGCTACGGGATTTACCATGTTATTTATTTGCTAAACGTATTTCTTTCAGTATATCATAACGTGGTATGGTAGGAATTAGACAAAGTGTACATATAACATAGTGTAGTTGTTATACAGACACATAACACGGTCAGACACATAACAAGGTCAGACACATAACAAGGTCAAAATGTGGCGATATTATAAACACTAATTGTTCAAACGTAGTTGCTCTAGTCAATACAATGTAGTTGCTCTAGTCAATACAATGTAGTTGCTCTAGTCAATACAATGTAGTTGCTCTAGTCAATACAATGTAGTTGCTCTAGTCAATACAATGTAGTTGCTCTAGTCAATACAATGTAGTTGCTCTAGTCAATACAATGTAGTTGCTCTAGTCAATACAATAAAAAATATGTAGCAAAATCATAGCATACTCTGAAACGTTATTTCACTACAAAATAGAAACAAATACAGTTAAGGAAACTTGAAGTCGCACGTACATTGTATCAAACATGTTGGCATCACCAGAAAGGTTTCTGTATTCACTCACCAATTTCCATGGGCAAGCTGAAACAAAAAATAACGTGACGAATTTATTGATATGTTTATGCGTGATAGCAAATGTATATAGCAAATAGTCTGTATGTACTGGTTTCTCGGGTATTAAATCAGGACTAACAAGAAATATATATAATGTAAGTGATAAATGCCCTCGAAGTGTGCTTTGACCTCTAAGTATGACCTTGACTTTGGAGCCATGGACCTGGATCCTCATTTGGTTGTGGTGAGCACTTGTGCCAGGTTATTTGAAAATCCGTCCAGGAATACCAAAGTTATTGACCGGACACGATTTGACATTTGACCTCTAAATGTGACTTTGACCTTAGGGCCACAGACCTGGATTTTGTGCGAGGCACATCGTCTTGTTGTGGTGAGGACTTGTGCCAAGTTATTTGAAAATCCGTCCATGAATGCCAGAGTTATTGACCGGACACAATTTGACTTTCGACCTCCAAGTGTGACCTTGACCTTGAAGACCTGGGTTTTGCGAGGGACACATCGTCTTGTTATGGTGATCACTTGTGCCAAGTTATTTAAAAATCTCTGCAGGGGTTGTGACGTTAAGGTCCGGACACGAAATTGCGTACCTGTTTTTGACCTATGAACTGCAAGTGTGTCCTTGACCTTTGAGGTATGGACCTGGGTTTTGCGTGCGACACATCGTCTTGTTATGGTGATCACTTGTGCCAAGTAATTTAAAAATCCCTGCAGGGGTTGTGACGTTACGGTCCGGACACGAAATAATTACTTGTTTTTGACCTATAAACTTCAAGTGTAACCTTGATCTTTGAGGTACGGATCTGGGTTTTGCGTGCGACACATCATCTTGTTGTGGTGATCACTTGTGCCAAGTTATTTAAAAATCCCTGTAGGGGTTGTGACGTTACGGTCCGGACACGAAATTGCGTACCTGTTGTTTACCTATGAACTTCAAGTGTGACCTTGACCTTTGAGGTACAGACCTGGGTTTTGCGCGCGACACATCGTCTTGTTATGGTGATCACTTGTGCCAAGTTATTTAAAAATCCCTGCAGGGGTTGTGACGTTACGGTCCGGACACGAAATTGCGTACCTGTTCTTGACCTATGAACTTCAAGTGTGACCTTGACCTTTGAGGTACGGACCCGGGTTTTGCGCGCGACACATCGTCTTGTTATGGTGACCACTTGTGCCAAGTTATTTAAAAATCCCTGCAGGGGTTGTGAAGTTACGGTCCGGACACGAACTTCGGAATGACGGACAGACAGACAGACAGACCAGACAGAATCCGGACGGATGGTGCGATTATTATATGCCCTCGAAAAAATTTCGGGGGCATAAAAAGGGAGATAACAGAAACTCTTATTTTTAAATCAGGGTAAATAGAGCGATACATACCTATAGTATAGTAACTAAGATTCATCCCGATATCCTAGTTAAATAAAACGCAATCTGATAATCATCTGACTCAATGACATTTCGAAAAATAAATTATGAGCTAACTACGAACAAGATGACCAGTACACTTGGTTGAGAGAACTTTTTCTGAGGTTTGGCGTTACCAGAAAATGAAAAAGAAAGAATTGAGATTCTATAAGTTTATATGTAGACACTATCAGAAAATAAAAGAATGCACTATGACGGTGATTATTTGAGACTGGTATTTAAGCTGAATTGTGTACTAGATGACATGGAACGGACTTGGAACGGAGGCGTACAAATACGGAACTGAATTGAATTGGACGTTATATTTGCACCGACAGCTGAGGTCATATGGAGACTTTCCAGCTTCCGTTGGTGGAGGGGGGCGGGCACCATGGTAGAGCCATCGACGTTCCGCAAGCCAGCTCGATAGCTTCCACGCATAAAGATTTCTAGGCCAAAGAGGGATCGAACCCACAGTGGTGAGGGGCAAGTGAATCAAGAGTCTCTAACCACTCGGCAACGGACGCCCCCGTACACGGACGGAATACAGGTAACGAATGAACAGGATGTACATCAAGAAAAATCAACAGTTATATAAAAGGTTCCAATTCCAATGTTCCAATTCATGATAAAAAAAATGGCATATCGAACAAAATATGGTTTTAGCAGGTCTAAACTGTAGGTTTTAAATTTAATCGATTGTACAATTCTTAAATTATCCCTCGTAAATTATGCAAAATGAATGTCTTTGTAAAAATGTGTTATTTTCAGGCTCAATCAGAGGCCTTTCAGAATAAAAAAAATAGTTGTTTGTCGTTTTAAGTTGACGAAAAGCCTAGATGTATTTCTATTTAAGAACTTTGGTCCGCCATTTTTAAAAAATTATCCATAATGGATGGTCTATGCATATGGTCAAGTCAAATTTTCAACCAAATGCATGTTTTAGGCATAAGCAATGTCAACCATATAGTACATGATAGTAATTCAACACCATTGAGTAAAACTGTTTCAAACTTTTCGAATTTAAAGGGCATAATTTCGGTCACATAAGTATTCTTTATGATATTACGTTCATACCAATAGTGTTAAATAACCGTCATGTACTGTATTGCTGACATTCCCTCAAACCTAAAATAGTTGTTTTAAATTTTCTCTTGACCGTATCCCATCAATTCTGAATCTTTTTTGTCAAATACGGCGGACCAATAGTCCTTAAGTGAGCTAAACCAGCGTCAACGAATCAACCAAAAACACACATATATACAATACCGGGGTTTGTTGGAGGCTTCTGGAAGAACATAAAGGAGATGGATTTATTGGCATCATAGCACATGTAGCAGTTGTCCCGGTAGGTGACATTCTTCACGAGCCAGTTAACGTCTGCTATAGAACAGTCATGCACGTGTAGGGCGCCACCTGTAAAATAAAAACAAATACTAAGTACGTGAATTTAAACATCCATGTCCTATGTAATATCAATGTACTGCAGTGTATCAGTGTGTAACCCCACCTCCACCCACCGTTGAGTTTTTTTGGTTATCAATGTCTTGTTTAAAGGATGTACCCCGACCCCTTATCACATAGCCTGGATCCGCGCATGGTATAACCCTATAAACAGTTACACCCTCAATCTTTAAGGGAGTTCTACTCAGTCATATTTTTGTTCCAGATTTGGGATTGGGCGTTGCTTTTCAAAGAACTCAAACTATTCATTTAGTTGTTAACATAATACAGTAATGGTATCCTTCTGTTTCTTCTCTTTTCCTTAGCGATGCGGTGGCCCCGTAGATAGCGCGCCGTTTAACTCAATCCAGAGGAGTAGGGTTCGAGGCTTCATTGGCACTTCAGTGTGTCCCTATGCATGGCATTTCTCATAGACTCGTCCGCCGGATGGGGACGTAAACTGGGCGGTCCCGTTTATCGGATTCTATCCTCCCAGCACGTTAAAAAAAATAGCTCATCTGATATATACTGATAAAAACAAGTTTAGCAAGTCCCGTTGACCAGAATATAGGATATGTGTAGAAGCGGCCATGGGTAATATAACTTACATACTTATCAGTTATATTAAGGGAATAAGTTTCAAAAGAAATACGCGAAAACAAAAGCAGCATATGGCAATCTGCATGTTTTACAGAAATAATAATGTCGCTCTTATTTCAATGTAAAGGGAGGTAATTTCAGAAATGATAAAGTTTGGTTCCCTATATCTATAATTGCAAGGAAATTGTCGATTGTTTTAGTGTTTTTATAACTTGAGACCCATAACAGTTTTTTTGTGATGTTTAATCTTGCTCTTTACCTTATTTGTATTTTTAAATGTAAAATAGTATGGTTTAACTAAATGGGAGATAACTCTGATACTTACATAGGAATACAAAGAAGATCAATCTAAGCCATGCCGATGATTTAAAATACTTCATAATATAAAATAACATTACATTTATTTAAGCTAGATATGCATTAGGGCTTTTTCACTCAGTATAATATAAAACTAAATAACGATGAGTCTGTACAGGGAGTAAGTATACTCCCTCCATGGTCTGTATAAGGCTGCTAGTTAATGGGAAAAAACGATTGAATATGTTCTTTAATAATTGTTTCATATGGGCTGACTAAGACCACGTGAATTTTGTTTTATGGGGTACATCTGGTACAAGATGCTTGGATTTACATATGTTAGATCGTATCAATATGATAACATTTATAGATTATACATTTATCATCTATATCTTCACGTGCTTAAGTGTGCCTTCAGGTCACGATATTGAATACTGATAGTGAAATTAGCTAACAGCCTGTCTTATGATTGTAAATAGTATTTAAATAATTATTCCATTGTGTGGTTAAAAATACACAAAAACAAACTAAAACGACGGAAGAAGTAAGTATGATTGAATGTTGTTTAACGTCTTATTTAACATGTTAGGCAACATATGACGGTACATTTTTTGTGCTGGAGGCAGACAACGCCATCTTTCCATTTTAACATTACATAAATGTAATGTTATTTTATATTGTGAAGTATTTTAAATCATCGGCATGACTTAGATTGATCTTCTTTTTCACTTACTTTTTGTATTCCAATGTAAGTATCAAGAGTTATTATTATTATTATTATGCCATATTTATATAGCACCCTTTTCATATATAACATACGTTCAAAAGTGCTTTACAAGTAAAACAATAATACATTCACACACAGTCAAAACTAAAAAAAGAACAATACATGTATTAACTCTAAGATATGAAGATATTAAGTGGTAAAATATAAAACAACATATAGATTATATTGCTAAGATAAAGTTAAGACATTATTATTATACTGACTAAAATTAAAATCCATGTTTAAAATATAGTACTGTCATAATAAGATGATAAAACAATGGTAATCATTTATGAAATAGTCCAGTTTAAAATACACATCAGCCACTATATATCATTAAAAAGAAATGAGTTTTCAGTGATCTCTTAAAAGTGTCAAGTGTGTTGGAATTCCGGATTCCCACTGGAAGCGCGTTCCACAACTTTGGAGCAGCAGTTGCAAAGCTACGGTCACCGTATGTAACTGTACGAGATCTTGGTACTACAAGAGTCAGAGTGTCACTTTGGGATCTTAAGTCACGCTGTGGTCTATACACCTTTAACATGTTTTTGATGTAGCTTGGAGATTGGTCATTTAAGGCTTTATAGATGTGACTCAATATTTTAAAGTCAATCCGGTATTGCACTGGGAGCCAGTGAAGCTCCTTTAACACTGGTGTGATGTGGTCGAAACGAGATTTCCTAGTAATGATACGAGCTATCTCCTATTTAGGTAAAACATATTATATTACATTTATAAATTGAATTGAATGTTGTTTAACGGCTCATCAACACAGTATAGGTTATTTAGAGCCGCCCCAGAGAGAGGGGAAGGATACATAGGAATCCGGGAACCGTGCCCTACTCTTATTATCGATTAGATTCCTATGGTTCTTTAACAGCACTGTATACCTCCCGCAATATATATATAATAATTGACACGATTAGAGGTCAAGTCTATAATCCATACTTTAGTTTAAATAGGTGTACTCCTACTGGACACATGAATAGGTGTACTCCTACTGGACACATGAATAGGTGTACTCCTAAAGGACACATGAATAGGTGTACTCCTACTGGACACATGCATAGGTGTACTCCTACTGGACACAGGAATAGGTGTAGGTGTACTCCCACTTGACACATGAATAGGTGTACTCCTACTGGACACATGAATATGTGTACTCCTACTGGACACATGAAAATGTGTACTCCTACTGGACACATGAATATGTGTACTCCTACTGGACACATTCTCGTTTACCACAGGTTCACAGTGGTACCATATGTACGACTGGGGACAGTTGTAACTCGGAGATGCGAGAATGACTGGACATCAATAACATGACAGGGTCTGGTCAATATTAAATAATAATGCGAACTGATAATGGGTATTATGTAACCATACGTGTTATGCTAACTTGCACCTGTCACAAAGCTGGGGCGGATACAGGATTTGAGATTAGGACGGGCGCAAATAACTTCTCCGTTTTAGAGTGGGAGGGTGTGGGGGAGGGATGGCAACTTGTAGACTCTGACAACCAAAAAATCAACACTTTTTGCCCGATTTTTCAGAAAGTTGAAGAATTTAGTGGGGGCACGCGCTGGGTGCGCCTCCATCCCCACCCCACCTGAATCCGCCCCGACAAAACCTGGGATTTATTGTATGTCCTATTAGCGCATGGGTTATGGTCAAATTGAGTATACAAGGTCAATCAATAAACCAATAACTTTGATCAAGTCAGTATAGATCGAGAGTTCAATAACTACTGGTTTTGTCTTTTAATGCCGACAAAATGTGTACACTGTACGGAGAACTCAAATAATATGATAATACTATCAAACACATTACATATAAGCAGACTAGCAGATTTCATTTTACTATAATATATATTCTTGAAAAAAGATCGAGATGGTGACCCAGTGTCACAGCGTCTCCATGCTTCATAACGTGATGGTGACCAAGTGTCAACAGTGTCTACATGCTTCATTTACGAGATGGTGACCAAGTGTCAACAGAGTCTCCATGCTTCATAACGTGATGGTGACCAAGTGTCAACAGTGTATACATGCTTCATTTACGAGATGGTGACCAAGTGTCAAAGGTGTCTCCATGCTTCATAACGTGATGGTGACCAAGTGCCAATTGGGTCTCCATGCTTCATAACGTGATGGTGGTCAAGTGTCAAAGGTGTCTCCATGCTTCATAACGAGATGGTGGTCAAGTGTCAAAGGTGTCTCGATGCTTCATAACGTGATGGTGGTCAAGTGTCAAAGGTGTCTCCATGCTTCATTTACGAGATGGTGACCAAGTGTCAAAGGTGTCTCCATGCTTCATAACGAGATGGTGGTCAAGTGTCAACAGTGTCCCCATGCTTCATAACGAGATGGTGACCAAGTGTCAAAGGTGACTCCATGCTTGATTTACGAGATGGTGACCAAGTGTCAAAGGTGTCTCCATGCTTCATAACGTGATGGTGACCAAGTGTCAACGGTGTCTCCATGCTTCATAGCGAGATGGTGTACAAGTTTCAACAGTGTCTCCATGCTCCATTATATAAATATCACATCCCATGGAGGGTGATAGAACATATTGTCAACCCGAGATTGGTAATGTCCACCGAGGCTTTAGCCGAGGTGGACATTACCACATCGAGGGTTGACAATATGTTCTATCACCCTCCATGGGATGTGATATTTATTTTATTATACCAAACATCAAAATTCATTTAATCAGCAATTATTTTTTATTAACAACAATAAAGAACTTGAAACAAATTTTCAAGATTTAATGTTTCATGCCATGAAACATTACCATGAAACATTACCAATTGTTGACTGATCGGTAATGCACGAGATAATGATCGGTATGCACGAGATAATGTTTCATGCCATGAAACATTACCATGAAACATTACCAATTGTTGACTGATCGGGAATGGGGAAATTACATAGAGAATTTTGAGTGAGGTATAATAAAACGAGATGGTGACCCAGTGTCACAGCGTCTCCATGCTTCATAACGAGATGGTGGTCAAGTGTCAACAGTGTCCACATGCTTCATTTACGAGATGGTGACCAAGTGTCAAAGGTGTCTCCATGCTTCATATCGAGATGTGACCAAATATCAACAGTGCATGCTTCATTTACGAGATGGTGACCAAGTGTCAAAGGTGTCTCCATGCTTCATAACGTGATGGTGACCAAGTGTCAAAGGTGTCTCCATGCTTCATATCGAGATGTGACCAAATATCAACAGTGTCCCCATGCTTCATTTACGAGATGGTGACCAAGTGTCAAAGGTGTCTCCATGCTTCATAACGTGATGGTGACCAAGTGTCAAAGGTGTCTCCATGCTTCATATCGAGATGTGACCAAATATCAACAGTGTCCCCATGCTTCATTTACGAGATGATGACCAAGTGTCAAAGGTGTCTCCATGCTTCATAACGTGATGGTGACCAAGTGTCAAAGGTGTCTCCATGCTTCATATCGAGATGTGACCAAATATCAACAGTGTCCCCATGCTTCATTTACGAGATGATGACCAAGTGTCAAAGGTGTCTCCATGCTTCATAACGTGATGGTGACCAAGTGTCAAAGGTGTCTCCATGCTTCATATCGAGATGTGACCAAATATCAACAGTGTCCCCATGCTTCATTTACGAGATGGTGACCAAGTGTCAAAGGTGTCTCCATGCTTCATAACGTGATGGTGACCAAGTGTCAAAGGTGTCTCCATGCTTCATATCGAGATGTGACCAAATATCAACAGTGTCCCCATGCTTCATTTACGAGATGGTGACCAAGTGTCAAAGGTGTCTCCATGCTTCATAACGTGATGGTGACCAAGTGTCAAAGGTGTCTCCATGCTTCATATCGAGATGTGACCAAATATCAACAGTGTCCCCATGCTTCATTTACGAGATGATGACCAAGTGTCAAAGGTGTCTCCATGCTTCATAACGAGATGGTGACCAAGTGTCAAAGGTGTCTCCATGCTTCATATCGAGATGTGACCAAATATCAACAGTGTCCCCATGCTTCATTTACGAGATGATGACCAAGTGTCAAAGGTGTCCCCATGCTTCATTTACGAGATGATGACCAAGTGTCAAAGGTGTCTCCATGCTTCATAACGAGATGGTGACCAAGTGTCAAAGGTGTCTCCATGCTTCATGACGTGATGGTGACCAAGTGTCAAAGGTGTCTTCATGCTTCATAACGAGATGGTGACCAAGTGTCAAAGGTGTCTCCATGCTTCATATCGAGATGTGACCAAATATCAACAGTGTCCCCATGCTTCATTTACGAGATGATGACCAAGTGTCAAAGGTGTCTCCATGCTTCATAACGAGATGGTGACCAAGTGTCAAAGGTGTCTCCATGCTTCATATCGAGATGTGACCAAATATCAACAGTGTCCCCATGCTTCATTTACGAGATGATGACCAAGTGTCAAAGGTGTCCCCATGCTTCATTTACGAGATGATGACCAAGTATCAAAGGTGTCTCCATGCTTCATAACGAGATGGTGACCAAGTGTCAAAGGTGTCTCCATGCTTCATGACGTGATGGTGACCAAGTGTCAAAGGTGTCTCCATGCTTCATAACGAGATGGTGACCAAGTGTCAAAGGTGTCTCCATGCTTCATGACCAGATTGTGGTCATGCAAGTATCATTAAAACACACTGACGTAATGAGTATAACTATTTTATAAGTAGAATAGCATGAATGTCTTATTCCTCTTACCTTTTGGCATCTTTTTAATGAGTTTGAAGACGTCACTTTTCTCCATCAGGGGTTTGGACTTCAGAAAACTCATTTCTGGAGCAAATGGCATCCCTTGGAAAAGCGATGCATTCACTTCTGTCTGCTTAGCGTGTGTCAGTATGTCATCCACTTTTTGTTCGTCTTTAGTTAGCACAATCGCCCCTCCAACTCTCTGATGCTGCTCAGTCAGGAGTATCTGTTCCCTTCTTTGCATGTACGGGTCATTCTCTACTTTCGATTTAGGAATGTTACTGTTGTTGTCCCTAATTTCCATGTTATAAACAGCCTTTGACAGAGCATTTTTAAATGAAACACTCACAATTAGTATCATAAAATAGTAGATACAATATCTATACACCTCCATGATTTTACTGTAATGTAGATCAATACAAATTAACTAGTACAATGTCCAGAAAAGTATGACACCACAGTCAGGTGCACATTTAAAATCAAAATGACAGCTGACAACAGGGTATCGCATTTTATGGTCCGTTTCTAAATATATCAAGCTCTAAATAACTTTCTAGAAAAAGAAACAAACAAATTTATGCTTTCATAATTATTTGAATATAATTAATTTTAATTCAATAGACATCATATTTCAAAGAGTTACTGATTTAAATTTTACAATATTACCCTAAGTATATCACCATGATATTTAATTTGAAACACTCTTTAGTTTTGTGTATCTAGGTCACGGTCGAAATAGTTTTGTGAAAATTAGTCTGATTGGATAATATTGTTCTTTGTGCTGTATTTCTAGCCAATCAGACACGATTTTACAATAAGATTTAATTTCATCTCGAAAATTGTAAACAAGAGTTAAACGTGGCAAATGGACACATCAATGCAATGTTTTAATATTTGTGGAGATATATGAACACGATTGAGAGATAATTCGGATTGAATTAACATGGCTTTATCATAATATTGTATATTTTAGAATATTTATGGTTCCAGTTTGTTTTCTTTGAAGTGTATTTGAGGTCCAATTTTCATCTGTGTAGCTCAGTTGCCATTTTTGGCACGTATTTCGTAGGTTCAGTCTCAGACCAGATTTGTAGGATTTGTAAACCTCAGTCAGTATGACGAGTCTTTATCAAACTGTCAAGGCGTGTATTGTTAAGGTATGTATCACAAATGTTGGTGTGGCTCACATGTCATTAAGTGTATCGGACAAAAATAATGAAATGCAGTCATTGTGCAATCATTGAGTCGACACTGACTTCCATCGGTATTTAAACATCCGAAGCCCTACTTCGTTCCCATAAAAACTTCCTCAGAGGACAGTGGCAGTTATCAATGACCACATATTGAAGCTAAGAGAAAAGACAATAATCAGAAGACCATCGCAAATTCATATCAAATGTACGCAACAGTTGCATAAATCACAATACAAAAACACACCCAGATCGCTCATTCACTGTCAATTAAATTACAATACACAAAAGCATGGCCAGATCACTCATTCACTGTCACATAAATTACACGTACGCAAACACGTGTCCAGATACCGAAGCATTGTGGTGTAGTGGTTATAGTGTCTGCCTTGCATTCGGGAGGTCGTGGGTTCGAGTCCCCTGACCGCGTCATACCAAAGACTTTAAAAATGGAGTAGTTACTTGTAACCCATGCCTGACAAGCAAATAATGGGTAGTACTACGTCTGGTCAAAAACCGTCTGGTCAACCCGGTGTCAGAATAATGTGTCTGGGTGGGGTATCACGTACTACGGTGTGGTATTCCAGTGTGGCAGCACTATATCTGCTTCAAGCAGACTGTAGATAGATACATAGCACTACACACAATCACTCACGCAATAGTCCAGACATAATGCCGAGCCAACGGGGGATTCTTCCCGGGGGCTCATATGGTAGAGGGACTTTAAACCTTAGAAATCATCATCAACGTGTCCAGATCACTCTTTTAACTGGCGCATAATTAACAGTACACGAACAACTGTCGTATCAATCACAATACACAAACGCGCATGTCCAGATCACTCTCTGACTCACATAAATCACAATACATAAACGCATGTCCAGATAAGTCTCTAACTGTCGCAAAATCACAATACACAAATGCCTGTCCAGATCACACAATAATTAACTGTCGCATAAATCACTACACAAATGCCTGTCTAGATCACTCACTGTCGCATAAATCACAATACACAAATGCATGTCCAGATCAGTCTCTAAATGTCGCATAAATCACAATACACAGACGCCTGTCCAGATCACTCGCTAACTGTTGCATAAATCACAATACACAAACGCATGTCCAGATCAGTCTCGAACCGTCGCATAAATCACAATACACAAACGCATGTCCAGATCACTCACTAACTGTCGCATAAATCACAATACACAAACGCATGTCCAGATCACTCACTAACTGTCGCATAAATCACAATACACAAACGCATTTCCAGATCACTCACTAACTGTCGCATAAATCACAATACACAAATGCCTGTCCAGATCACTCACTAACTGTTGTATAAATCAATACACAAACGCATGTCCAGATCACTCACTAACTGTCGCATAAATCACAATACACAAACACATGTCCAGATCACTCACTAACTGTCGCATAAATCACAATACACAAACGCATGTCCAGATCACTCACTAACTGTCGCATAAATCACAGTACACAAACACATGTCCAGATCACTCACTAACTGTCGCATAAATCACAATACACAAACGCATGTCCAGATCACTCACTAACTGTCGCATAAATCACAATACACAAACGCATGTCCAGATCACTAACTGTCGCATAAATCACAATACACAAACACATGTCCAGATCATTCACTAACTGTCAACATAAATCACAATACACATTTTTTGATCACTCATCCACATACTAGTCACATACTGATAATTCAGTACACATACCATGTCCAGATCATTCATCATCTGTCATCAGAATAAATACAAGTTATTGTTATGAGCAACTGAAATGTGCCTGAATGCATTAATTCATAACTGCTCCTCAACACATTATCTAAGTTATCCATAGTGAGGGGAAGTGTATATAAAAATCCGAGAAATTTTCCCTTTTACTATCAGTTAATTGGTTTGTTTGATTTTAAACGTAATTTTTCAGCACATTTTAGGCTATATATGATGGACAACCCACTTATTGCTGGATAGAACCAGTACTGTATACATACCACTGTTCAAAAGAATCAAAATTTCCTTACTTACAATTATAGCTGCCAGTGGGATTCAAACCCGCAAGAATGTTTGAAATGAAGCAGCTTTACCATCTCAAACATGGAGGCACTCCTGATACTGTCAGATAGATTTCTGTGGTTCTTTAACATCCTTGTAGGATAGACTGATAAACTGGACCGTCAGGTTAACGTCTCCATTCGATGGACGACGCTAGGAAAGGGTCTTGGCTTAGGAAACACCAAAGTTACCGATTGGGACTTGAACCCATGATCTCCAGTTTCTGTTGTCGTCAGGTTAAACATGCTATCCACTGGGTCACCCGACCCTATAATTTGTATCAAATAAAGACTGTGTAAAAATTAAGACCCTGGCCCAGGTGGGAAGTCATATATTTACATTTTTTGCTTGTTTCTACACAGCTTGTTGTACCAATATCTGACTTTACGCAGACAACCAGAAATCTCTATGCTTTCAGACCCCAGTTTCCGAGCAGGTGGAGGTGGTAACCACAGAGACAGCTGATGTTGACGATGCCAACCATGTGAAAGAAAATGATGCACAGGATTTCATCTCCAACAAGAAAACCGATGAACAAGCGGGTAGGTGTGACGACCTGGTGTAAAGTCAAACATTTCTAAAATATTAAGGAGCCTTAGCACTTTTTGAAATTCTTATCCTGTACCTCACAAAATGAATGTCCTATTTGTAACCATTTAATAGTACAGTAAACTAGTGTATGCACAAAAACATTGCTACATCCACACTACATTGATATTGTCTTGTCAAGACGCTGACTGGAGAGTTTTCACATGATCATCACATGATCATCACATGAAGCCCCGTGTGGTTACGGGGCAAAGAATAGGGCCACTGCAGATCCCGTTGGAGGGGAAGGCAGAGGGGTAGAACTACCCCCCCTCCCCCCCCCCCCCCCCCCCACACACACACACCCAAATTCATGTTCATTTTATTATTTTTTGTTCATGCTCATTAAAGGTCTTCATCATGACCCCTACATTGTTTCAGGTGCCATCTCGCTTATATCACTAGAGCAGTGGCAGAAAACAATAACGTGGCTCCAGCGTAAATGGAGTGTCTACAATAGAATTTGCAGCAACTCTGCAGTTCAGGGTGAGAAGGTTCTAGGCCTGTTCTCCATATTTTATCTCAGTGTACATGGAGGATGAGCCTGGCATGCTTTCATGTGTTGGTGCGCCTTTAAACCCCAATTCAATTCATCACATCAGTTTGTAACATAATCAGGTTCAAAATGTGATGTTAGTTTTTGTTGACCCCGCTTGTGGTTAGCTCAACTTAGTGACCACTTTTGCGTCTGGATGGATGATGTCTAAGTTAAGGTACAACTTCAGTTTACCCTAAGTACAACTTCTGTTTACCTTGACTTGTAAGCGCGGGATATTGACTGAACTGCATTAGTATGTTCCTCTTATTGAACTAACATGGCGTGAAGGGCAACCCTTGCATTTTTTTTTTTTGCAGGGCCTACTTTTTGTCGAGCCCATTTAAGGATCTCGACTTAGCGATCACAGTGGCGTCCGGATGTATGTGTGTCAGTTTGTTAATCTAAGGCATCCGATTTTCATTTCTTAATATCTTCTTTGTTACTTGCAGGATTTTCACTGAACTCAACCAGAATGTTCATTATATGAATCCAACATCATGTACATAGGTCACATCTGGTCTCTGCTACGACAAGCAGATCTTGCTTCTTTCTATCAGGATTTTCACCAAACTTCATCGCAATGTTTCTTATATGCATCTAACATCATGTGCACATTTTCATGCCTACTTTCGATGAAATAAAGGTCACCTCCGGTCTCTGCTACGACATACATATCGTGCTTCTTTCTTGCAGGATGTTCACCAAACTTCACCAGAATGTTTCTTATATTCATCTAAACTCATTTGCAGAATTTCTTGTCACTATGACCTACTTTTGATGAAATACAGCTCACATATGGTCTCCTCTACGAAATTTATATCTTCCTTCTTTCTCGCAGGATTTTCACCAAACTTTAATCACAATGTTCCTTATATGCATCCAACATCATGTGCAAAATTTCGGGTTCCTGTGACTTACTTTCGACGAAATATAGGTCGCACCCGGTCTCTGCTACGATTTATTATGCGTCCCCCATTTTTAATGACATAAATTAAGTTTGTAAGGAACAACATCTCTTGGGATTGACATTGGTGTTGGTCAAATAAAAAATCTGGGCTTCTTTTTCGTAATAGAGCTTGACATGTAGGCTGTGGCCTTCTAATTCTGAAATATCGGTCACATCCGGTTTAGGGTACAACTTCTCCGTCACAGCTTCTGTTGGTTGGATTTTGACCAAAATTCTTTGGTACATGTATTTTCCTTTTATGGACCTAACATGACTCATGAGTAAACAGTATTTTTTTTTGCTGTGGTCTACTTTCTTAGAAATACAGACCACATCCAGCTAATGATGCAACTTCTGAATCTCATCGCTTCTAGTGGTAGGATATCTTCCAGCAGTTTGGGCATAATGGAACATTCAGGTTGGTTGTTTGATTGGTGTTTTAAGTCGTTTTCAGCACATTTTAGGCTACATTTGGTCGAGGCAGACCACGCAATTTTTCCTGGTTAGAACTAGCACTGTATACCTCCCACCATCACTAAGACACTTTCTCACTTACAAGTCAAGGTCCTAGTGGGATTCAAATGCAGCGTATTTACCCTCCCGGCCACGGAAACACTTGAGCATTAAAGGGTGAAGACAAACAGTAATATTCTTCTCTGATACTGCAATACAAACAATACCGTGTTATTTCCTCTCACAGAATACATATGTCACTTCCTCTATTGTGATAAGAGGAAGTGACATACGAGCCATGTTAGCAAGGAGCGCGACCTGAGGCCCTCTTGTATCATGCAATTTGAACACTGAATTAAAAATTCCACCATTTTTCAGAACAAAAGCAGCCCCAGGGTGGGTACATTTGGCGCATATCCAGTGGTCTTGGATCGGGATTGTATAACGTAACGACCGGAGCTGTAGGCTACGGAGTGGGAGGAGTCAAGTGGGCGGCAGAAAAAAGTTACGACGTTGGAACAACCGTAGTCAGCCACGTCAAAGTTCCGTCGATACCGCGTCTTACTGTCAAGAAGAAAGATAAAAAGGAATAGAACTGCTCAAGGAAACTGTAAAGAAGTACTGTATAGGATATCAAATTTGTTTTCTTGAAGACGTTTAGTTGAGTATACCTTGTATATTTATTCATGCCAAAAATTATGATAAACTGTTTAATAACAGTTGATTAGAGAAATCGCTGTTAACTGTTACATGTATAATGTAGTTTTTAAGAAAATATTTTTTATTGCTGCCCATTTAAGTGAGTTCAGCAGGAATTCATGACTATTTTAATAGTGAGTACAGTGGTATTTCAAGAATTTATGACTATTTTGATAGTGAATTATATAGCGATATTTCAAGAATTCAGGACTACTATATTTTAATTTTGGATTATGTTTGTGGGGCTCATGTGGTTACCAGGCAATGATTAGGGTCAGTGCTATCCCAGTAGAGGTGCTGAATTCTCCCAAACAGATGTCGTTTTCATTTGTTTTCATACTCATTTATTGGTCATCATAACTATGACCTTGTGTTTTTGTAAGAGAACTTGCAGCAATTCGGCAATTTTCCTGGATTTTTTAGATCAATTCCGAAAATTTAATTCAAAAAGAGAATGAGTCTGGTATGTTCATTCCTATCATTCCATACATCATTTTTGTGTGGATTGCTGTAAAACTGTTTCAAAATCATGCTTGGTGCAATATAATTATAGATATCTAGAAATCTCACAGAACTATGCTCTGGTTGGCAGTTTTTAATTGTAAACATTACCTTTCAGATGGCTTCTAGTCGACATGACCTTTTAGTCATGAGTACAAATAAAAGGTCATGAGTACAACAAAAGGTCATGAGTACAACTAAAAGGTCATGAGTACAACTAAAAGGTCATATCGACTAGAAGCCATCTACAAGATGGCTGTAACTTGAAATTCTAAGGCTCTTTCCTTAAAATTCTGCAATATGATTGGTTGACGTTAAGGACGATTGGGGCAATTAATTAGGGCATAGCCCGTGACAAATCCAGTCATGTGACAATAATCCATGAAGAACATGTGCTGGCAAACCAGACATACATGTAGGTAAAAATATCTTTCAGGTCAACATAAATTTTAAGCCATTAAAACCATTATGTTAAATTAAAAACTGGAAAAAAAATTAAGCCATTAAAACCATAACGTTAAATTAAGAACTGAATACAATAATTAGAATATCAGAAATGTTTTACACTGATAAGTGGCTCTAAGGGTCGACCTGTAAGTAGGTTACCGTTTTTTAATACATTTTATGGTACTTTCACTGCAGTGCTCTCCCCTTCCCAAATCCAAAATGTAATGAATCAATAATCTTTATGGAACTACTTGTACTTTCGGCAAGTGAATCGTCATTACACTATTTTACATAATTAGCAGATCTATAGTCTTTTTTTAGCTCTACTGATCAAAGATCAGCAGAGTTTATGCCATGGTGCGGTGTCCGTAATCCGTCTGTCCGTAAACTTTTGTTTGTAGGGACTACTCCTCTGAAACTACTGGATGGATTTCCATGAAACTTTACAGAAATGTTGCCCATGAAGTCTACTTGATGTGAAATCCAAGATGGCCGCCAAAGCTAAAAATATATTTTTGAAATACAAGTTTGTAGCGACTACTTCTTGAAAACTATAAGTGATATTGATATGGGACTTTTTTCTGACATGATGTTGGTCCTTGTCGAAAATCGCTTTGATTCTACGTTAACATGGCTGCCAGCGGTCGTCTTTGTTTGCATAGAGTTATATAGTAAAAACTTGCAGTGACTACTTCTCTGAAAGTACTTGACGGATTTTCATGGAACTTCACAGGAATGTTGCTCTTGATGTCTAGTTGATCCTAGCAAAACTCCAGGTCAGCTGAAAATTCAAGATTGCCACGACGGCTAAAAATAGATTTTTAAAAACAAATTTGTAGCGTCTACTTTGGAACTTTTTCTAAAATGATCAGCATGATATGATATTGGTCCTGTTGAAAATTATTTTAATTCAACAGTAAACATGGTTGCCATCTTTGTTTACATAGAGTTATATATACAAACTTATAACGACTACTCTGAAACTACTTGACAGATTTTCATGAAACTTAACAGGAATGCTGATCTAGCTTTCAGAGCCTGCCAGTAGAGCTTCAAGGTCATTGACCTTTTTTATTTTTTTAGAAAGATATATTTTCACAAAGTGCCAAAAAGTGTTGTTGTTGTCCTACTTGAACATACTTCCAAGCCGAGGAGTTTGATCCATTTTGTTTAAATGGAACATCATGAAAAGTAGAAAAATGTCAATTGCAAAACGTGCCAAACTCTCAAGAGTTATGGAAAGTAGGTCAACATCTTAAACTATTAGTATGTAATTAGGATGGTCTAAAAATGCTTTTGTATACATGTATTATGGACCGCAAACCTAACCTATGTAAATAATCATTATAAGACAACGACCAGTAACTAGTTCTTTGGTAGTTATTCTTTATCTACTGATATCTTAGAATTTTTCTGTAGTAGTGAAAAGCTAATAGGATGTTCCTGGAGGAGTGAAGGGATAACAATATTTCTGTAGTAGTAAAACGTTAACAGAATTTCCTTTAGTAGAAAAAAGTTAACAGAACGTTTTTGTAGTGGTGAAAGTGAACATAATTATTGTAGAATATGCTGCTAACTATCCACAAATTATTATTTACATTTTCTGTTAAAGTTGGTACTTCGGGCTTTTTGTGGGACTCTTGGTGTCCAATTTACATATGCCTTTTTTATACTGCCCAACATTTTCGGGGGAGCATATAGTCGCCACTTTGTCCGTCATCCGTCCGTCCCACATTTGTCCGGAGCATAACTTCAAAACTACTGATGGGAATGCAATGAAACTTTACACAATGCTAGAGGGCAATTAGAGGAAATGCAGAATGCAAGAACCGTTACCGTCTTATTCAAATTAGAGTTATTGCCCTTTGTAATTTTATACTTAGAAATTTTTGTCTGGAGCATAACTCCAAAACTAGTGTTGGTACTGCAATAAAACTTCACAATGATAGAGGGCAATTGAGAGGAAGTGCATATTTCTACAACCAGTCTTCATTCAAATTAGAGTTATTGCCCTTTGTAATTTTATACTTGTAATTCTTATCCGAAGCATAAGTCAAAAACTACTAATGGAATTGCAAATTGAAAACTGCTGGGTGATACAAGGCCATATGATAAGTTGAGGATACATTTCAGGGAGCATCCATCGGTTCTATCGATTTTCTTGTTTCTATTCAAAAGGTCCTAAACACAATGAATGAGTAAAAATGACCCCTTATATAGAAGAAAATTCATTCAGCACAGTTATATATGCTATCCTTGTTTACTCGCCAGGGTTAATTTAAGCAATTTACGACTACTTGAAAATCCATGGTGGATTCAAATCTTAGACCTGAACATGGGGCTAACACCATGTTTTGATTGATTTGACCTGATTATCATGAATGGGGTCATTTTTAAAATTTTAGATTTTTCTAGTTATATAAGAGTCTGATGAATACACCTCTCATTCATTCTGCCTGTCTCGAACACTTAGATTGTATGGAAACTGTGTGAGATTGTGTAGAAAATTTGTGAAATCATTACATGCATTTATTGTGTACGTGGCATATACGATTCTGTCCCCATTCTGTCCCCGCTTCACCCTGGCATGCAAAATGTGTAATGTATATAGAAAAATGAAAGATGCATTTGAAGTTGCAGACGTATATTTTGTAACTTCTAATTCTAACATAATTGGCAATTATTATTTTACGGTTTAAGGGGACACACAGCAATCTTGATTTTTCAAAAACTTGCATCGTTCCGTTTGTTTTTCTACATAACTTGCATGAATGTCATAACTTGCATGAGTGTCATAACTTGCATGAATGTCATAACTTGCATGAATGTGTTCAGTCATTAGTAATAATTATAAATTAATTATAAAGTATATTATTTTTTGCATATTACTAACTTCATTATATTGCACCAATAATATATTTAAACTTATGGAAGAATGAGAAGAAGAAAAGAAAAGTCTAAATTCTATGTAATTAGGTAAGCCGGTTTGAAGTCACACTGATACTGTATTAATAAATCGAGACACTAAGGTTAATGATAGATAATAACGTCAAGATTGCCAGGTGTCCCTTTAAAATATAGTAATTCATATTTTAATTTTAAATATTAAAGCAATTTGTATTAGTTTAATTAGATTGATTATTGTTAAAAAGAAAAAATTCTGAGGATGTATTGTTCTTTAAGTCGCTCCTTTATACAATTTGATCATTTGTATTTGGGTTCAGAGACTTTATATTGCAAAATATTGTAGTATCTTGTATCATATTTTAATGTCTTGCCTTCAAAAGGTGTCAGAATTGTTGTTTGTCCCAAGGGGTGGAGGTTTTTACTTCATGCTATATTATGTCCACATGTCAACCCTTAACCCACTAAGCACGACTATAATTTAGCCTTTGTTTCCATTGTAAACCCAGATCAGCCTGCAAGTAACTCGGCTGATATCATTTTCCACCAAAACACCCCTTTGTCACATAATGGAATAATCTTAATAATCCATTATATATATGTAGTGGGTTAAGGGTTAATGCTAGTCATTCAGAGATACTTGGGTCTCGTGTTCACCTCAGGCGACTGGAGTCGATGCTGTCACGTATACTAAAGGAAAAAGGGAAAGCAACTTGGTAATTTCCGCTATATAATGTATATACTGCGCACGTAATTACACGTAATTTTATAGAGAAATCCCAAGATGTTTTGTAAAAATACAGTTACAGCTAGTTAAAGAAAGGACTAGACTGTGCTACTGCAGACTTAATGACAATGACAGAACACTTTGTAACACGAAATGCCTAAATGTTGAACTTCCGCTTTGAACACTTGAACCATTTCTGTACAGCATTTATTGTAAAGAGATTACAAAATTTTACATCCTAAGTTTGCTCACCTGCTTGAGCCAAACGCGTATTCTATCAATAAATTATAATGAAACTTTGCAATGACACTATTTGGAATGTTATGTGTTGTTTTAGTCTTTTTTCAGATAGGAAAATTCTTATTTAGCCATGTACCATTTGATTAACAGCAGCATGTTATACATACAATATGTAGCAGAAATTCCAGAGATGCATTTCTTTTTTCGTTAAGTATAGTTTACCATTCATTGTGTTCTGTTGATCAGTCATGTTATATACCGAGTCAAAAAAGAAAGAGTGCAGTCACATTTGCATAATCAGCCTCATTACAAATGTTACATTGCTGGAAACTTTTACATCATAATTATGTTCAAACATCCTAACTTTATGTTTGGGAAGAAGTTAAAAGCTTGGCGTTTTACAAGAAATTCTAGAAATCAAGCAGTTAACAAGATGACTGTTTTCCCATTCGACTGCATGCACAATATTCAACTTTATGTATTTTGCAATTTTGTTTTGTTCTGTTTTGACTTTGAGGAACTCAGACTCTGTTAGCGAAGGAGCTTTTCATACAATAGTATCAGTACTTTAGTATTAAATGCACACATTTTGTATATTTGTAAGACTTGCTTTGTTAAATTTGTCATTACAACCATTTGAATATATCCGAAAATAGATTTGCACACATTGTTTTTTGACTCGGTATAATTGTAATTTGTGTATCGATAGGCAAAAAAAACTGGTATGAGTTTACCGAAAAATCTGAAAGTGATTCAAAGTTATAGACCAAATGCATTCTGTGGTTTTACTGAACGACCATTATTACAGTCTACAAAAGTTCATTGAAATTCTACACAATATTCCGTGCCATCATCAAAAATATGTGCCTTGACATAAGTTTATATTTGTAATATGGGAATAAAGTTATAATGTACGGGTCGTGCCGTAGCCATGACGATTCAGTTCCCCCACAGCAACATGACATTAGGGCTATTCCAATAAAACATACATGTGACCCCAGGAAGGCACTTGTAAAGCTGAGCACCCACCCATAGATGTTTTAAAGAACCAACTTTCTGAAAATAGGGTTCACCCATAGATTTTTGTTAAATTGCCTTCCCGGTGTCCTGGGTATGTTTTAATGTCGGTTAGAAGGTTCTAGGCTCATTCTCCATATGTTTATCTAGATGTAAATGGAGGATGAGCCTGGCATTTTCATCCTTGTTTGGTGCCATATAACCTTTCTTTTGTTGGTGTGCCGTAAAACCCCAATTCAATTTAATATTATAATTTATTTTACCTATAATCATCCAATAAACACCTTGGTGAGCTTTTTTGTGGCTACGGTATTGACTGGGTAGTGTGTTAGTTGAATCAAAGCAAAGTGCATGTCAGAAACCAGGCTGGTGTGTTGCTTTGGATTTAAAGGGGTTGATGTACTGTTTTCAACAATGTCTATTTTAAAGGGCTCCGGTGAAAACGGCGCGATGACGTCGTCGTTCAAAGATGGCCGCCTCCGTTTATGTTCTTTGCAAATTTTCAATAGGTCATATCTTCTTTATTTTTCATGGCATTTTGATAATTCTTTCAGCTTTTTTTTTTCTTCAAGTTTTTCAGAGCCCTTTTAAATAAATCTTGTTTGAAAATAGTGCATCATCCCCTTTAAAACTCATTTAAAAATAAGCATATGTTCTTTAATATGTACATGTATGTTGTGAGGTTATGTTACTGAAGGAATACCCAGCAGGCAGATTCTATGTTTAATCCAAATATGGATTATGTCCATTCTATTTATTTCACACCTGTTCCCTTTTCACCAGAAAAACACAAAAACAATATACTGAAATACTGATATACGGGACTGTAGTAGACTACCTACGGTTTAAAGATGTTTTGTAGCCAAATCCAAAACATCCATATTTCAGTACAGATTTGTTTCACTCTGTCATGGTACAGTACAATAGTGGGAAATAAAAGGACATCCCATGAAAGAAAATACACCTAAAGATAGGTTATAATTATACAGGTGTGAAATAATGTTTTTAATTGTCCTGTGTACAATTTTTGTGTTTGTTCAACATTGTATTTTCGTGTTATTATTCAGAAATTGTACTGTTTACTATGTTAAATGTAAGGCATTTTGAGAAACCATGTCAGACTTGTACCAGTTATCTCCCTTCAACGCAAACTAGATGGTGACACATTCGTATATTTCTATCCTATATGTTAACATTGTGTCGTGTATAAAACCTTTGTAGTGTTTATTTACAAGCACAAGTAATGACTGTCTTCCCCGCATAATCTGTTTTTGTTATGCCACAAGCAATACATGTCCCTCTGTAGTAAGCCATAGGCACGGCTAACAAATTAGTGTCCCACTACAATAAGCCATACACAAGACTAAGAAATTAGTGTCCCTCTACAATAAGCCATACAGAAGGACTAAGAAATTAATGTCCCACTACAATAAACGATACACAAGGACTAAGAAATTAGTGTCCCTCTACAATAAGCCATATACAAGGACTAAGAAATTAGTGTCCCACTACAATAAACCATACACAAGGACTAAGAAATTAGTGTCTCTCTACAATAAACCATACACAAGGACTAAGAAATTAGTGTCCCTCTCCAATAAGCCATACACAAGGACTTGTTCCTATGTGTTTATTCTAGGTTTTTCACGTTGAAGGGAGATAACTGGTACAAGCCTGAGCTTTTAAATTAGCCACAGTTTGTGCTGTTTGCATGATCTCCACAATTAACCACCACTACAGGATGTACTATTAGTGTGATCTCCACAATTAACCACCACTACAGGATGTACTATTAGGGTGATCTCCACAATTAACCACCACTACAGGATGTACTATTCGGGTGATCTCCACAATTAACCACCGCCATATAATCTTTTTTATGTTGATGGGCCTTTACTCCACTCTCCACAATGTACCACCAGTCCAGACTGCGCTGTTAGGGTGATCTCTCCACAATATTCCACAACTCCATGTAGTTTGATACTTTTTGGCGCCATATAACCTTTATGTGTTGGTGCGCCGTTAAACCCCAATTCAACTCGACTCTCCACAATGCACCACCACTCCAGACTGTAATGTTAAATGTATGAGCGTTCCCTAGTCGTCTGTCTCAAGTTGTGTAACGGAACCCAGGTGATACTCTGTGGAGTTAAAGGGATCGTCTGGATTTGCGATTCGTAAAGGGACACACGACAATCGTGATTTTTTAAAAAACTCACGACATCCTGTTAATTGTTCTAAATAACTTGCATTTGTTCAATCATTAATATTAATTATAAGAATAGCTTAAAGCAAATTATGTTTGAATATTATTAACTGTTGATTATATTGCATTATACGTAATTATATGCAAGCCGGTTTAATGTAAAACAGATACTGCATACATAAATAAAAGACGCTTATTTCAGAGCTTAGACTCTATTGTACCTATACCTTTAGGATGTCCTATTGGTTTTATGGCGGAGGGACTATAACCCTTAGAACTACTCACACTCAACACTTGATACGCACTTCACGATTGCCAGGTGTCCCTTTAAAGGCACTAACCCGGCAAACAACGACAAAATTACACTATAAAAACGTTTATCAAAACTCTATCCAGGTATTCATATCATATAATAATGTATATGTGCCAATTAAATGTGTAGGTTTATTCATGGGTTCTTAAAATACCCATGTCTGAATATGCGTAAAATGAATTATTTAAGTTGGTAACTCTTAATTCGACGCTCAACTTTTGAGCTTTGGCCTGGCTGGCTGGTTAAAGTTGTTTATGTTGTGTCTATAGAGTTTGGATTCTCAGAATATGTAAAAGTTATATATATATATACCTCGTCGTCAGTAGGTTTAGAAATGGTGTACATATGGCTGTTATTGGCGGGATAGCTACTTTAACTTGGGGTGATATCTTTTAAGTGCTGTAAGAGTGATTTGGACATGATGACAAAATAATGAAATGTGTGTTAGAAGTACAGCTTTGGTTAGGTCAAGTAGGAAGCAGTGAAATGTCAATGTGAAATGTATAGGGCAATTAAATTTACATATAGTATTGTTTCACTAATTGATTTAGTGCTGATGAAATCCATACGTCTTTATTTGCTTGCATGTACAATCTTTTCAAGTGCCATTGGAGATTCACGTATTATATACTGTATGCTTTATTCATGTTCTGTTTGTTTTTGTGCTAAAATTGATTTTCATTCTGTAAAGATATAATACATAAATACATACTATCTCATAGCACCCGGACAATGCTGCTGTACTGTAGCAGAATACCATTGTACATGCACACTACTGGACATAAAAGCATTTACTTTGGAAAAAATGCATCAAAATATATAATACATAATGCTTTTTGTTTTAAGGATATGTTTAATAGTTAAGAGCTTAAAGACGCTTTGAGCAGAGGTCATTTTATAAATAGGACATGCATGAAACAAAAACTGCTGTTTTTCGCGGCTGTCAATAATATGCTAGCTTAATGCTGAAGTAAACGGACTTATTTCCATATGTGTAAACACTAACTTAATTATTTAATGTCATAATCGTGTTTCAGTGGAGTACAGGATATGTGTTTGTTTGCAGTATCATGTCAGTAGAAATCCCTGCTGACTCTTCACAATTTCAAGTTGGTTTGTGTGATCATAAAGTTTTATTCCTTGTATTCAGCAACACACATATATCCTTGTATTCAGTAATACATATATATCCTTGTATTCATCTGAAATACTCCTTTTTTTGCATTTTTGTTTAAAAAATGTTGTGCTGAGATGGTTTAACCATGTATTGTATAACATGTAATGTAAAAATGTTGTTTGATTGTGATTTCGACTATTATATAGCATGTAGTGCAAACATGCAGTGTGCAGGCTTGTGATTTGAAATGTTTGTTTTTAAATGTGTTTTTCTGGATGAGTTGTGCTCTAGTTGTTAACATGTAACATAAATGCAATATTACAGAATGTTTTAAGACATATGGATAATGTCGATGATAAGTTAATAAAAGATGCAATACTGTTGAAGTCTTGTCTTTGTTTTTAGATCACCTGAGCCGAAGGGATCACTCTATTCGGATCACTCTTCGTCCGTCGTCGTCATCGTCAACTTTTGCGTCAAACGACTTCTCCTCAGAAACCGCTTGGCCAGTTTTGACCAAACTTCACCAGTATATAAATACTTTCTAGATTTGTTAAGATTAGGTCAGCGTGACATCCAAGATGGCCGCCATTACCTTGTATGGTTGAAACCTTAAAAAATCTTCTCCAGAACCGATGGACAGATTTCGACAGTTTTTGTCTCGCCTTTTCGAAGAAAAAAGAGCCATAGGTGTTGCTTTGCCGCCGGCGGCGGCGTCAACATTCAAGTTTTGCGTTTAGGTCATTTTCTCACAAACTGTATGCACTAGACCTTTCAAACTTTGCTTATAGTTGTATCTTGGGTGGTACATCGCAACATGACAAAGCAAATGTGGAAGTGACTTTGACCCTCTAAGCAAAGGGCAGATAACTTAATAATTTTTAGGTTCAAGTTTTGCGTTTAGGTCACTTTTTCACCAAATGTATGCACTAGACCTTTCAAACTTTGCTTATAAATGTATCTTGGGAGGTACAATGCAACGTGACAAAGCAAATGTGGAAGTGACTTTGACCCTCCAAGCAAAGGGCAGATAACTTAATAATTTTTAGGTTCAACTTTTGCATTTAGGCCCATTTTTTTGCACAAACTCTATGCACTAGACCTTTAAAACTTTGCTTATAGTTGTATCTTGAGTGGTACATTGCAACGTGACAAAACAAATGTGGAAGTGACCTTGACCCTCCAAGCAAAGGGCAGATACCCTTATAATTGTTACCTTCAACTTTGGCGTTTAGGTCACTTGTTCACAAACTGTAGTATGCACTAAGACCTTTCAAACTTTGCTTATAGTTGTATCTTGGATGGTACATTGCAACGTGACAAAGCAAATGTGGATGTGACCTTCACCATCCAAGCAAAGGGCAGATAACTTAATTGTTACATTTACATCACTTTCTCATGAACTATAATTATGCACTGGATGTTTTAAACCTAATGTATAGCTTATTCTTTGGAAGAAAACATTCTATTTTGACATAGTTGTGTCTTGGGTAGTCTGTCTTTTTGGGTGCATGGATTTCATCTATGACCTTGACCTACTTTTTGGAGCTGATGATTTTTAGCTCTACTGGCCAAGGGCCTTCATTTTCCATCCGATCTTTTCCAAACTTTAACAGATTGTTAATATCAATGAGAGCTGGCATAAAATCGAAAACCAGCCAGATCGGATCAGTAACAGCGGAGTTATGGCTCTTGATTTAGTTAAAAGTGCTATATTTTGCCTCGCTAATACGATAGGGCTTTCATTTTTCATCTGATCTTTACCAGATGATTTTTTATTTCATATATATATATATTTATATTTATTTATTTGATTTATTTGTTTTTTTGATTTTTTTATATATTTTTTAAATATTATTAATTTTTTTTTTTCATGATTTTTTTAAAAAAAATATTTAAAAAAAAAAAACGGTGTTAACGCCATGTCAGCAGGAAGCATCGCTATGATTTCTCGTTGTGCCTATTGCGTTTTTTACCGGTTCGTTGATTTTTGCTGCTTCTTGACATTTTCTTGCCGGCGCTACTCCTCCTAAACGCTTTGTTGGATTTCGACGAAACTTGGCCGGAAGCATCGGTAAGATGTCTAGTTGCGTATATCACGCTTTTGTTCCAGTTTGCTGTTTTTGATGGAGTTATGGCACTTTGACATTTTTACTTTAAATTTCTTGTTGGCGCTACTCCTCCTAAACGGCTTGTTGGATTTCTACAAAATTTGGCAGAAAGTCTCAGTATGATGTCTAGTTGTGCAAAGCGCGGTATTTCAATGAAATCTTGGACAAGTTCGAAAACCAGCTAGATCTTGTTAGTAACGACAGGCTATGGCCCTTGATTTGTTGAGAAATGCTATATTGTATTTTCCTTTATTAAATCTGTAGTTACTTCATTTTCATGAAATTTCATTCATAGAAGAAAGTGAGACAAATTAAATAGGCTAGACACAGCAGACATTGCCCATGATTAGCAGGTGAGCGATCTAAGGCCATCCTATCCCAGTTGTTTTTGCAATGTTTTGAAAAAACTACTGATGGGAATTTTATGTCGAAAACCTTGACATAAGAGCCGTTTTCGCCATTAGAGCTTCCACAGGCCCTCTTGGGCCTCTTGTTTTTAAACAAATGCACTTAAATGTCATCTCAGCAAACGGCAAACTACATTGTTTTTAGTTACTTACAAACTTCCGTTTAAGCATCATTGACCGTTTTATTTTAAATCCAGCCCCCGTTAGGCAAGACGTGAATCCACGGATTTCTTGTTCTTTAAAATGATCGCCAACGCCTAGACTAAATGAAGCCCCCTGGGTAAAAAATAACCGTGCCCCTGGGATCCAAAGTTTGTATATTGAGATTTTGCATGTTTTTCATAGACATATATAATGAAAAAATTTAAAACACTATGGTTTGCAACTGTAGTCTTGTGCTGTGATAGTTGGATAAGTTTATCAGCGGGATACAATGTGAGCCGATCCTTGGTATTGTTAGACTAAATGTCATGTTCGCAACTGGTAGGTGTTTCATTGTCTATATTCAGAGTCAGTTTTGTTAGAGTGAATCATATCTTTTATCATTATCTGATTTATAAATTATGTTCAAATATAACTAAAAAAAAACAACAGTAAGATACTGTCAGTAACTTTGGTGAATATGAATGAGAGCGGTTTAGTGTGGCGGGATCACCGAACCCAATATAGGTAGCTTTAAAGTAGAATACCGCGTAAGGCAGTACTAGGGCACGTTAGAGGTGTTGCTTCTAATATTACCTCTCATGAACAGACTCAGTTAAACCAAGTCTGCTACTTTATTCTCTTGCTTTATTGCTTCCACAGGATTTCACTTATCTGTATTTATTTACATATAGTCAGTGTACCTGCATTACTGTTTTGTTTTACTGTTATATCATATATGATAAATATTTGTTATCCCTAGCCATGTTCAGACTCCCACCATCTAGGTGTTACACTAGATCGTCTAGAGAATGGATGTGTTCACTTTTGTTCTGACAATACAATATATTGCAATCATCTTTATTACCACATAATTGACCTCCAAAATATAATAGTTAGAACGTGTTTTACTGCGATCTAAACTCCTTTCATATTTAGCAACAACAAGCATCCGTGCCAGGAGAGCTGTTGTGTCTTCATTTCAGGTGTACGTGTGTTTTTCTTTGGCTTCTTCATAAAGTCATTTCAAGTGAGGAATTTGACTTTAAGTCATTTTGCAGTACCCTTTTGTCTGTCTTCAAGAAATCTCGACTTTGCTTCTTTTCTTTGAGTTTCTGTTTTAGTGGTCCTTGTTTTGGTTTCTTCTTTGTCAGGATGGTAGACAAATAATTTCCTTTAATATTAAAAGGATTAAATTTCACTTCATCATTTAGCGTGTATATTGCTTTAAACTGACCTGATGGAAGTTGATGGTGCCTCTTCTGTGACGTTTGTCTGGTATGTCAAAGGATGGTGTGGTTTGGTGAGAATTGTGAGAAATTCTCGCCAACTCTGGTGCCGAAAAAACAAAATTCAGGAGCGTTGCTGGCTAAATTGCTAAATCATCTACGCTTTTAAAACTTCTTTTTGGTGTTTCAGAGAATGGTCCATACCAATAGCTTTGAATTGCGTACTGTACTTTGACAAATTTGTCTGCATAAAGAGTGAGCCAAACATGTTGTCAGTTTCCTTGGATTCGTGGACTCTTTGTCTAAACATTGCACAAAGTCAAGTCAGTTGTATGAGAAGAAATGTGTGGCTAGCTCTTCCAGTGACAAATCTCCAAATTCATATTCTGTCAATATATTCTGGTCAATGGTCAATATATTCCGTTGAGCCTGAGTCTCCTTCAATACACGTGGGTTATCTGATTTCAATGCATAGCACGTAAACCTCTTGAAGCCATAACTGCACGTAATTGTTGTGTTATTCGCTGGCTTCAAAGGCTGTATTGTAATTGCTTCCAGGGATGTTTTGGTTTGTCACAACGTCACTTTGCAATGTGGATTTTATCCATAGATTGGAAATGTCATTGAATTATATCGTATTCCATGGGCAAATAAACTGCTGTGGTGGGAACCAGGTAGAAGACCCCACTTTCCGCTGTACCACGTTCATTCAGAAATTACTATATCAATGCTCGCTTATAGAGGTCCATACTGACCTTGCTGGTGCTTTCTTGAACCTCAATCTGATTTTATTTGTAGAGATTTTCAAGGACAATATTCAAATTCACGAACTGGTGAGTTAATGATAGAAAGAGCATGATGTTGTTCAGAGCTTGTATACTCTGAACAAGGGAGTTGTAGGCTTTTAATAATGACATGGCTGGGCCTTTCCTGTCAACTGTGGTATCTTCAACGGATGTAAGTATATCAGTTCGTTGTATGAATCAAGCAATCAGCAGCAGCACGTCGTATTTTCGAGCAGCAACTACATCATCTTTGTTTTGTCATAGTGTGTACTTTTCATAATGTATATTCCTTCTTTAGTAGATGGTAACAGTCCTTTGACTGTTGTAACATCGTTCGTTCAGTGATACATTATTCATAATAAGGTCCAGTGCCCAATGTTTGTCTCTAACAGTGTCAGAGTGTGTATTGGGTTTAACAATCTGATAAACTGACACACTTGTCTCATGGAATGAGTTTCGATCATATGGAGTATCAATTAGCTCTACTGGCCAAGGGGCCAGCAGAGCTTATGGGATGGTGAGTTGTCCGTCGTCCGTCCGTCCGTCCGTCCGTCGTTAACTTTTGTCTTGTGAACACTCTAGGTCCTTCATTTTTCATCCGATCTTTACCAAACTTAAACAGGTTGTTAATATCAATGAAAGCTCGGACAATTCGAAAACCAGCCAGATCGGAATAATTTCACCGGAGTTATGGCCCTTATTTTGCTGAAAAATGCCATATTAAGCCTTGTGAACACTCTAGCACATTCATTTATTATTTGATCTTTACCAAACTTGCACAGATTGTTAATATCAATGAAAGCTCGGACAAGTGCGAAAACCAGCCAATTCGGATCAGTAACACCGGAGTTGAGGCCCTTGTTTTTTCTAAAAATTGCTATTTTCTAACTTGTGAACGCTCTAGCCCTTTCATTTATTATTTGATCGTTATCAATCATGCATAGATTGTTAATATCAATGAAAGCTCGAACAAGTTCAAAAACCAGCTAAATCGGATCAGTAACACCGGAGTTATGGCCCTTGTTTTTTTCCCTGAAAAATGCTACTTTCTGCCTTGTGAACACTCTAGGGCCTTCAATATTAATTGGATCTTTACTTAACTTTGCCAGTGTTTTTATATCAATGAAAGCTCGAAAAAGCGGCAAGATCGAAATAATATCATCGGAGTTATGGCCCTTGTTTTGCTGAAAAATGCCATATTAAGCCTTGTGAACACTCTAGCACCTTCATTTATTAATTGATCTTTACCAAACTTGCACAGATTGTTAATATCGATGAAAGCTCGGAAAAGTTCGAAAACCAGCTAGATCGGACTATTAACAGCGGAGTTATTGCCCTGATTTAGTTAAAAAATACTATATTTTGCCTCGTTAAGATGATAGGGGCTTCATTGTTCATCTGATCTTTACCAAACTTTATCAGATTGTTAATATCAATGAAAGCTCGGATAAGTTCGAAAACCATTTATATCGGACCAGTAACAGCGGAGTTATGACCCTTGATTTAGTTCAAAATGCTATATTTTGTCTCGTTTAGACTTTATTTTTCATCCGATCTTTACCAAACTTTATCAGATTGTTAATGTCAATAAAAGCTCGGTCAAGTTCGAAAACCAGGCGGATCGGACCAGTAACAGCGGAGTTATGGCCCTTGATTGTGTTAAAAATGCTATAATTTGCCTTGTCTTACGATAGGGCCTTCATTTTGCATCTGATCTTGCCAAACTTTATTTTATGATTTTCTGTTTTTAGATAATAATTTCTTTTTTTTTTCTTTTTATTTTTTTTTTTTTCTTTTTTTTTTTATTATTATTTATTTGTTTTGTTTTTTCATTATTTTTTTTTATTATTATTTTCTTTTCGAATTTCTTTTAGCTCTATGTTGGACCAGTCGGACCAGTAGTAGAGGAGTTATGGCTCTTGATTTAGTTAAAAATGCTATATTTTGCCTCGTTAATACGATAGGGCCTTCATTTTTCATCTGATCTTTACCAAACTTTACCTGATTGTTTAGTTATGGCCCTTGATTTAGTTGATAAGCTGTATTTTGCCCTAAACTTTAAAAAAAACGTAAAAGTCAGTCTCTCGCTTCATTGATGTTATAAGAGCCATGTTAGCCAGTAGAGCGTCCACATGCCCTCTTGGGCCTCTTGTTTGTGTATGTTATCAGGGCTTGCTCCTTTAAAACCAATGGCAATATGCATGTTTACCGTAAACTGGTCATTCTTCTCAACGCGTGTTTTATACTAACTTTGCTGATGTACTGTTTTGTGATTCTGATGTCTCATTGTGTTAAATAATGGTCGAGATCTTTTGTATGTCTTGATAATGGTCTGTGTCAGTTAAATAAAACAGACTGTGATTGATCAGTGATTGGTTAACAAAAAATCTAGGGGAAGGTTGTGGGGGAGGGGGAGAGAGAGGGGGTGCACTTTGGACCCCGAAATGACGGGGAGGCGAGAGTGGGTGTGGGGTGCTCTTCGGGCAGTTTCAGGCAAGGGCATATCATATATATAGGGATATCAGGGTAGTCCAAAAGGCTATATAATGTAGGTCTATGCGGAAATTAGTTGGCTGTGACTTAGATACACTGGTACTGTAAAAGTTGTAAAATCTAAAATTGCGGGTTGCTTAACAACTGATCAACATTTCGTACGTTAGCGGTTTGGTCGTTCATTTTTAGCGGATTTGTTATGTTTTCGCGGTCAAGAAACCACAACATGTGGAACACTTCTCGGACGCTGGGAAATGCGCTCTTTGTATTTGGCTTTTCTCGAGTTTGAAAAACGGGACAGTGTAGCAGTCTACGCCAACGTATTTTGATATGTGTATCAGAAAAAGAGTGAAAACAAACAGATTTCTATTTTTTTACTTTTCGAGATATTTTTTTTCCTTCTAATTGTCGCCCTTTTTAAACAAAAGCATTCTTGTCTTAAACAGATAAATGCATATAAATAATCTATATAGTATGCAATGTGATAAATACTAAATACTCACACAAAAAACTAATCAATATTGATGGGAAAGGAGGTGAAATGAATATTATACTGACAAACAAAAGCAAGATTGGCGGCCATTTTGAATTCGGAATGGCCACCAAAGCAATGGAGGAAAAAATGTTCTCAATGGATTTCTTGCAGTTCTATGTTTAAATAAAATATTTAGCTCATTTCCGAAGAGTATAGGAAAATATTTCACATTTGCCTTATTTTTAACATTTGCTCCCAGACTAATAAGCTTATGGTCCTCTACCAAGTTTGATCAAATGGTGACTCTGGGGTCACATTTCGCCCCGCCACATAGGTCACATGTTTGACAAAGACGTGTATAGGGAAAAACTTAAAAACTCAACTTCTCTGAAACCACAAGGCACACAGCTCTCATATATTATATGTAGCCCTGGGGTCACATTTAGCACTGTTCCAGGTGTTACACTCTATCACCTTCATTTTGTATTTGATCTTTACCAAACTTTGTCAGTGTCTTTATATCAATGTTGTTAAAACAACAGAGGCCATATTTCCTGAACAATCTTAACCAAACTTGCACAGATTGTATATGACCATAAGATTTCGAAGAAGTTCGATAATGCCAGTACTCAAGTGATCGCTTTAGGGCCATTTTGGCCCTCTTGTTTCTTGTGTGGTTGCCGGGGTAAAATACAAACACTGCAAATCCCGCTATAGGCAGAGGGGTAAGGGGTCGGGTAAGACCCTTTACTCCCTGGCCCCTCCCCCTTTTGTGCTCATTTTGTAATTTTTTATCCTGCTCATTCAAGGTCTTCATCATGACACCGCGTATGCAAACGTGGAAATATGTCGTATATGGAGTGTCTACTACAGAATTAGCAGCAACTCTGCAGGTTAGAAGGTTCTCGGCACATACTCCATATTAATCGTGATGTAATTGGGGCATGACCCTGTCATGTTCATTCCTTTTAGGCGCCATATAACCTTTCATGTGTAGGTTCGCCGTAAAACCCAATGCAATTGCGTTTGTTGTTATATACATCTTAGGGACCAGGCAATATTTACTGGGGGGTTGGGACCGGTGCAAAATGGCATGGGACAGGTACTTTTTTTGTCGCGACAAACCATGGGACGATACCTTTTTCCGCTAGCTTGCCATGGGACGTACACTTTTTTCCTGTCTAATGCGCCCCCCATTCTCCCCCCCCCCCCCCCCCCCCCACACACACACACACACCCCAACACCAAACCCACTCCCAAAAAAAGTAATTAAACAATAACAAATATTGAAGCAGTGCCTTAGACCATAAAAAGGCCTCCTTACCAAAAATATAGGCTTCTGGTGACTGTTTGCTGCAACTCTGAGGCAGCAAATATTGCTGCAAAGCTGCGGCAGACAAGTATGCGGCGAAATTGCGGTACACTTTTACCATGAAGTAAAATATGCTGCAAAGTTGCTGCAGACCTCATTTGCATAGTAAAAGTGTGCGGCAACTTCTCAGTACACTTCATTTGCATAACACTTTTAGATGTAATCTTCTGTTTTGCCGATGTTTGCTCCTACTTTGCCGCAGACCTCATTTACATAGTAAAAACCTTTGCAGGAAACTTCATTTGCATACTTTTTTTCTCTGCAATGTTCTGGTGATCTTTTTCAAAATAAATAATGGACTGAAATTATGAAATAGAACAATGGTGCGTCATTTTTAAAAAAAAATAAAGTATTTAGCTCGAAAACATTTTGTGTTTTTTTTTCACTATTTAACATGGACAGCACTACATTTAATTAAATTGACACGATTTAGATCAAATGACACGATTTAAATAAATCGACACTATTTAAATAAATGCTCTCGATTTAAAGTATATCTTTACGATTTACGATTTAGATTATATCCTCACGATTTAAATATATCCATACGACTTAACTAAATGGTTTTGATTTAAATAACTGTTTGTGAATTCTAAATAAATGGACCTTCGTTTTACTAAATGTGCAACACTTTAATTAAATTCACTATATTTAAATAAATCGACAAAATTTAAATAAACTGAGACTATTTAAATAAATCCTCTCAAAATTAAAATCTGTCATTTCTGCATTACTCTCATTTTTATGTAGATGGCGAGCGCTGTCGTTTCTGCAATACTCCCATTTTTATGGAGATGTTTCTGCATTACTCTCATTTGCATGGAGATATCGAGCGCTGTTGAGTACTGTCAAATTCTTTCTGGCGAATGTATAGCTTTTTGGCGACTTCGCGGCAAATTCACCAAAGATTACCATGATGTTTGCGGCAACATCACCGCTAGTGGCGAACATTGGCGAACAATTAAGAATTGTTATGGACAATTAAGAATTGTTATGGTGAACAAAATTGTTCGCTGCATGGTTGCACAAACATCATTTGGTAAGGAGTGTGCTTATGGACCAGGCAATATTTATCTGGGCATTGGGAATGGTGCAAATTGGCATGGGACATGTACTTTTTTTGTCGCAACAATCCATGGGACGATACGGTTTTTTCGTTCTGCTTGCCATGGGACGTACTTTTTTTTATATAACACTTTTAGTTGCACCTGTCCTAACCTCCCAATAAATATTGCCTGGTCCCTTATACGCAAACAGTTTCAATGTCACACTGAATATGCTTGGTCAATATCTACTCGGCATCTTTTTCTTTTGTCTTTTATTTCAAATGCAAGTACACATTGTACCGAATAATTGGACCATTCATCGTGCCTTTTTGAATATGTTTGTTTTCTGTTTTGGTCACAATACACTAAACTTGACCTTAAAAAAATGGATTGGTCTGTATCCAATTTAAAGAGTGACATTATTTTGTTTTCCTTAACCCTACAGTTTTCACTAGATCGCATTTTATTTGGTCAAATAATTTTTGTTGTTGTAGTTTTTTATCACCTGCATAGCATGCTAGACACTTAGAGATCACTGTGTCCGTTGTCTGACGTCGTCATTCGTACATCATACTTTAAGCTGCAACCTAACCTTGGCCATGACTTGGAAAGTATTTTCATACAAATCTTCATCTTGTCCAAGGAGTGGTGTTGCACATGTCCAATAACACTGCATTTTACCACAGATAAGCCCCTTTTTATAAAACGTTAACCTGCAAACTAACCTAGCACCAACGTTGTCAAACGTATTATAATATATCGATCTTTATAGTATGATAATGAATCGATATCAATATTAATTATTTCCCAAATATTTCCCCGATAAAAGCAATTGACTTTTTTATGCAATAAACATTGATGACACCTCAAAAACATTCCATAATCAAACACGAAATGACTAATATAAACAAATAATAATTTTATTGAATACATTTTTTCAATTTAAAGTCACAAACTATGTACATATAGAAATGGAATTTAGCAAACTTCACACGGGCAACTCATTTGTACATTCATAATACTGATGCGGTAAACTGATGTAATAATTGATATTGTTTAAATAATTACATGATGTATTATAGTTATAGCATTACATAGTTTTAACACTGATAATAAACAACATGTTAACAACGGTTGCTAAGTAACAAATCCGAGCTGTTGACATTTTACACGCTTTGCAGAAGAGAGAAGTCTGATGTATTTAGGAACGACTGTATTGAAACTTTGACTTTTGCGACGGAGTAGTGATCGCAAATATACGCGTTAACAGTCGTTAAAAACGATTTGCGACCATTGAACTACAGGTATAATGTCAAAAAGGGCAGGTTACAATACTGTTTTACCAGTTTCTAACGCACTTCACTGTTTTAGACAGTCTTACGAAGTCGCGTTTTTTTTTTTTTTTATAGTTTTAACTTCTCGTGACTAATTTGCTACATTTTATGCTTTTTTTTCTTGCTTTTTTTTAAAGTTTTTTTTTAATTTCAAACAATCTGATTGCAGGATTTTACAAAACGCGTTAGAAACATACAATAAACAGAATGTTATGCATTTTATGAAACGTTTTCGTAAAATGACATAACTCGGTGAAAGCTCGGTTCGAATACTTGTACTCAGTTGGTTTCATAAAAGGAACATGCACTCTTTTAAGATTCTCTTTATATAATATTTAATCAGAATTGCATTTTAACTGAATTAAGAATACTTATCTTGAATTTCACTTTGTCAACATACGTCATTTTGTGTACAGATAGGTAACTAAGATAATAGATTTCAGCTATAAGGGGTCAGACAATACGAGTACACGCGATACAATAGGCAAACAGAGGAATAAATACCTTATCATCAAATTGCAAAAGTACAGTATGACAAAACACATTTCGCTACGACGGAAACAAATTGTTTAATTGACTTTATAAGTTAAGTGCCTCTGATGAACTGTCGACGAAGCAACCGTAACATCCGACAAAGAAACATATCCCAGGAAGCCAACACGTCCGACCAAACAAACGTGTGGAAAGTAGGTTATAATGGAACAGTATGATGCATGTTTGAACATAACAACATGAACAAGTGAAGGAGAAAAAATAATTTAAAAAAATTGTTTTACTTATTTGCTCGCGTGCGACTCATCCTAACTTTTATGTGTTAGATATTATTTGTAGTATAAGTTTATATGCTTTTTAATGAGCAAAGGTTGTGCGAAACTGAATTCCAAAGCATGGGCATAACAATTATGTTTATTGCATACGTATATTGGAAAACACACATATTGGTTTGATAAGATTCAACTTGAGCATGTTTAATAGCAGTGGGTATTTAATCACTTAAAATTTAAATTACGCCCATTTTGTCGAATAAAAAACCTTTCCTTTACATCTCTATGTTTGCTTGTTGAAATTACAGATTAAAGTTCAAAGAACAACGATTTCAATATATCTTAAACATTATTGAATAATGAAACATTGCTGGCTTTCATACATATGCAATAACAGTCGACAGTACGTGAATTACGTTTCATGGCGGCTTTTATATGCATTGTATGGGCTATATGAACATTTATAAACCTCGACATTGGCCTTTGGAGGTTCGAGGCAATCCTACATAAACCTTACAAATGTGCACATTAAATTATTGCAGTAAGTCTGAAAAGTCAAGCATTACACTACTGTTTGCACCAGTTCTAAATATATAATTCAAGTTGTTCAGTGATAGACAATTCAGTTCTTTATCCAATGGCATATTTAGTCTTTCATGTACTTCTATTTAGATTATGTAATATAATAACAAGATTTTTACTTAAACAATTATATAAATATTGTCATTAAATCTAAACAGTTTAATAGCTAAGTTTATACGTAGACGTATCAACTATAGGCGCCCCAAATTGCGTTTTCTTTTCATATGGTCTTGTTTCGTCAATACCCGGTTGTGTAAACGTGTAACCTTTCGGCAAGTACGGTAGTAGTGGGGGTAGCGAGTACGGTATCAACGGTGAGCCAGAATTCCTTTCGCCATTTTGATCCACTTCCGGATTCGGGTCCTTTTCCGCGGGCTCCTCCTCTTGTGGTTTATACGTGATGGGTATCTGGATGTTCTGGCGGTAACGGGGCTGCTCCCATGGCCACGGGGGTCGGTGTAAGGGCTCTGGGTCGGTATTGTCGACAACCTCTGACAACCATTCTGGATGGACGACGAAGAAGGATCTAGACTGGAAAGAGTTCTGGAACGGGAATAAACATGTTGCTGACATTGGTTTTACAGAAATATTGTTTTAACTGACTTCAACCAGATCGGAATATTCGAACCGATGAAAAAACGAAACTAGTAAAAAAACTGCATCACACTCATACGTGCTTTTAATGTTGTAGTCATAACTTGGTTAACTAAACCACTCACATAACTTACCCCAACACAAACACACCAAATTATTAACACCACATACCATACTCCAAACAAACCGCATAATTAACCCGCAAACATAATTTAACCCCAAACAAACAAACCACATAACTTACCCCCGAACAAAGATCCACGGCTTCTACCCCAAACAAATCACATGACTTACCTCAAAACAAATGGACCACATTACTAACCCACAAACAAACACCCCACACAACTTAACCGCAAACAAACAAACCACATAACTTACCCCAAACAAACAACCCATATCTTACCCCCAAACAAACATAACTTGCACCCAAACAGACAAACAAACAAATCACATAACTAACCAAAACAAACAACACACATTGCTTACCCAAAAAAACAAAAACATAACAGACCCCCAAACAAACAACCCATCGTTTACCCCAAACAACACACATAACCGACTCCCAAACAAACAACCCACATCGCTTACCCCAAAGAAACGACACATATAACAGACCCCCAAACAAACAACTGATCGTTTATCCCAAACTACACATACAACCGAAACCCAAACAAACAACCCACATAACCGACCCTAAACAAACAAGCCGCAAAACCGACCTCGAACAAACAACCCGCATATCGCGACCCCAAACAAACAAACAACCCGCATAACACTCCTCAAACAACCAACCCGCATAGCCTACCCCAAACAAATAACCCACATAACTTACCACAAACAAACAGCACATATAACCGACCCCCAAACAAACAACCGACACTACTTACCATCAAACAAACAACCCACACAACTTACCCCCAAAACAAAAAACACATAACTTATCACAAGCAAATAACAAATATAACCGACCCCAAACAAGCAACCCACATTGCCTACCACCAAACAAACAACACATATAACCGACCACAAACAAACAACCCACATAACTTATCAACACATATAACCGACCCCAAACAAACAACCCACATTGCTTACCACCAAACAAACAGCACATATAAAACCGACCCCAAACAATCCACACAACCGACCCACAAACAGACAACCCACATAACCGACCCCAAAACAAACAACCCACATATTCGACCCCCAAACAAACAAGCCACTTAACCGACCCCCAAACAAACAAGCCACAAAACCGACCCCCAAACAAACAACCACATAACCGACCCCAAACAAACAACCCATATTGCTTACCACCAAACAAACTACACATATTACCGACTCAAAACAAACAACCCACATAACTGACCCCAAACAAACAACCCACATAACCGACACCCCAAACAAATAACCCACATAACCGATCCTAACACAAACAACCCACATAACTTACACCAAACAAACCACATAACTTACCACAACCAAACCACATAACTTACCCAAACAAACAACCCACATAACCGACCCAAAATAAACAACACAACTCCCATAGCTTACATCAAACAAACCACATAACTTACCCCAAACAAACAAACCACATACCAAACCGCCAAACCAACAAACCAAATAACTTTTCCCAAACAAACAACCCGCATAACTTACCCCCAAACAAACAAACAAACAAACCACATAACTTACCCCAAACAAACTGTCTTGATGATGGTGATCTTTGACAAGAGGTCGCAAGGCCCTGTAAAGGAAAAAACATAAATGAAACACGTATACTCATTCCTGGTCGAGCAGTCTTTACCCAGAGAATTATGTTAGGAAAACATTGGTAGCATGTCGATCGATCTTCACTAATTATTAACTTAACAGTTATTGCTTGACGATGGAGAACATACCGAAAAGGCAGACAAACACCGACGTTTGAAACAGTGGTGAGATGATGTTGATCAAGTACATATATTGTTATAGTATAATCGCTGTATTGGCCTTTGTTGAGAGGGATTACATCTGCGGGTCGGTAACATTTGTACTAGTGGATTACATGTTTGGGTGGGATTTCATCTGAGTGGGGCATTACATTTGCGAGTGGGGATACATCTGCGGATGGGATAACATCTGTGGGTGAGGTTTCTCCTGCAGGTGAGGTTACATCTGGGGGTGGTTTTAAATCTGCGGATAGTTGGGTTACATCCGTGGGTGGGAATACATCTGTGAATGTCGGGGGTTACATTCGCGGGTGGTGTTACATCTGCTGGTTTAAGTTATATATAGAACTTAAATTATAACATAAACTAGGTCGTTCTGTCCCGTGTTACATCTGCGGGGTGGGTAACTTATGTGAATGGGATTGTACCTGCAGATGGAATTACATTTTCAGGTTTGATTACATCTGCGGTTAGGATTAAATATGCGGTTACAATCCCGGTGGGATTACATATTCAGATGGAATTACATCACCGGGATCAGCGGTTGGATTACATATGTGAGTAGGATTACATCTTCAGCTGGGTGGGGATTACATCTGCGGATGGGGATACATATTCGGGTGGGATTACATATCTGGATGGGATTATATTTGCGAGTTTGACTATATGTGCGGGTGGAACTGGATCTGCTTTTTTTTCCATTGAAAATTGTAATGATTCTAGGTCAAAGTTGAAAAATGTCTATTGGAGCATAACTCGGAGTGTAAGGTAGCTTCTAATTGGATTATATTACTTAAATCATACCAAATCCCCATAAAACTTCAATATATTTTCCAGTAAAACATTTCATCTAGGATACTTTAACTAAGATTTGTATTTGTATTGATAAGGTATGTTTACAACAGCAACACATATTATTTACTGCCATTCTGGAGATGCCCACTTCGGGGATGAACTATATTGTAGGTTGAAAGCATCACATAACCCCCAGATTGTTTGTAATTTTTGCTTGTGTCCAAGACAGTTTTTTAAGAAATGACTGTTAGATTGTTTCATCCAATATCGTTTAGGAAAGTGGTGGTAGGTCAAAACGTTACAATGTAAGCCTATGAGAAATGCAGTATAGTGGTATCAGACTTCGTGTATTTTTTTTAAATAAACCACAATTTGTTTGTTTTTGTTTGTATGATGTTTTACGTCATTTTCAACACATGTACGGTTGTATAATTATGACGGTCGATTTTTTTGCGTCGGAGGCAGACCACCCACTTGCCCTGGGTAGAACCAGCACTGTACACCTCCTGCCATCCGTAAGAATCGACACTTCCTCACTTACAAGTCGAGCTTCCAGTGGGATTCGAACCCGCAGCGGTGAGAGGCGAGAAGGTTTACAACGCAACGCCGTTAACCACTCGCCCACGGAAACGCTAGATAAACAACGAAGGTGTAAACGAAGGTGTCATACTGACATAAGTAATGGTTCTATACGCTTTTAATGGTGTTGTTACAAAAAAACATACACATCGTTCTTCACAAGTACTTTGATATTTAATTTGATTTAAGCATGGATTATAATACTGTTAAGTTCACGAGTGAGGCACTTGAGCTCGACAGTTATCAGGTGAAAGTGAGAGCAAACATCATTTAGTAAGCTTTTAGAGATAATGATAATGTTTTATGAAATTATAACTTAGGGATTATATTTTGTAATGCGTTGATTTCTCATACTTAACTGATTGTAATGTGGATTATTTCCATTAAAAATTTAATTCTCATTTGTTTGTGTTAAAATGTATGCCTCGGTCAATTTTCTTAACAACCCGTGTGGTATTTTATATAATGATTAATGATTTCACAATATATTCTGAAAGTTACAAGTTTAGAATAATAGCGGACAATCCTTTCAATGCATATCATATATTCATTCAATTCTATGAAAACTGTTTAATTAACGTTCACATGTCGTTAACTATGAATGAACCAAAGGTTGTCCATTGTAAAACGTTATGGTTCATTCATTAATAGTTTATTTCAACAATAATTTACTTCAACAATAGTTTATTTCAACAATAGTTTCTTAATTTAGTAGGTATTTAATTAATCGCTAGCTTCATGAAGTTTGCCTGATGTTTATCTTCTGGATTTCTGATTTATTTCTCGTATTTTCGTTTCGTTGTGGTTTATTTCATTTCAGAAGAAGTACCACAGTGTCGAGGAGTTAACGACGTTGCGTTGTAAACCTTCTCGCCTCTCACCGCTGCGGGTTCGAATCCCACCGGGAGCTGAACTTGTAAGTGAGGAAGTGTCGTTTCTTATGGATGGTGAAAGGTATGTACAGGTACAGTACTGGTTCTACCCAGGAATAAGGGGGGGGGGGGGGGGGGGGGGGGGGGGGGGTCTAAAATTGCTAAATATTACGTAAAACACCATTCAAACAAACACCAGAAGAAGTATATGTGTACTCACACCATTCTCTCTCTCTCTCTCTCTCTCTCTCTCTCTCTCAGTATGGTATGGGTTATAACACGCCCCATCCCCCCACCCCGAACCCCCTACACACATGTAAAACACAATATGCGGGGGTATCTATACAAGTCCACAACAAAGGCGGGCAATTAATAAATGAAACTCGAAACCAGGCCACACTGTTTCTACCTAGACAGTTGCTAACAGCGACGACTCTATAAGTACATGTACCGTACGTTTACCGATTATTCCAGTTTACAAACGGATTAACTGTTAAACCTTTCATAGATTAGTCAAGCTTTCAACTGTACGACAAACTTTCTGGCACCAGTCAATCAAATCAATATATATTAATTATTGTTTAAGATTGTATTTAATAAAGTTGTTAATTTCTTTGTGAATCTTGGTAAATCAAGATGTGAAAAAACAAGTGAAAAACACGTCATGCAACAGAAACAAAGTGAAACATATAAGTATGGTCCGATAAGTATGTGTTATATTAAGGTTTGTCGTCCATGTATTTGTTCGCCTGTAGTCGTTCTGTCCCTCACGTAAAAGCACAACGAATATCAAACAGTAATGCCAAATTGCCGTAAAACGAGTTGTTAAATTTGCATAGTAATCTCAATCAGGTTTGCATTTCTATGCAGATTGTCGCGACATATTGGAGTCCATCTAGTACACTTACTTAAAGTTAATCTTTGAAGAACAACAGAGACCTACATTATACACAACTCGGTGTGTCGACTTATATAACTTAAACTACAAACCCTCTTCATAATTGAGTGACTCTTCGCGCCCCCTCGAACCTCGCCTTATCTGATGAAGGTAATCAGAACGTGGCAAACATTTGGCACCGTTTAATCATGTTACTACATACAAATACCGTTGAAGGTGTCACGTTAGACGTGTAGATTACATGGCCGTTTAAATAATTCGATACAATCGGGATCTCATTCATTCAATAAATAGGATACGTGTTTTCCCACTGATCAGAGTCTTGCATATTATCCACCCTGATAACCACTGGTTTACTCGGACAAATTGGACAAGACTGGTTTCCCGGACAAGTGGCAAAGAAGACTGTGCTTTCGGTAGTTGTATATATATGTAAATGTTTAGCCTTATTTCACTCCAGAGTGAAAATCCCGTTTTTTTTAATTCGAATATGAAGACAACTCTCATTATTTTCGTTTAAAATGCTCCTACATTCTCAATCAAATGGTGGACAGGTACGAGTCATATATAGAGAGAGCAATCGGAGAGATGACCTTATTCTTCTGGAAGATGCTGATACTGTTGCACTAGCAAACATGGGGGCCGCATGCATGGATACTATATGATATATACTTACTGACGTGTGTATTCTACATTAAGCTAATGCATTTAGTAAATGCTTAACGTATATTATTGTAAACATCTCAGTATTCGTTTTTGTGAAGTCTACCAAACTCTATGAGAATGCTACTGAATGTGTAATATGTTTCATATTCCATGTGCTATAAATATACATTAGTTACAGACATGTAAATGTTTACTGGCACTGCTAGAGCTCTCATGACACTCCAAACTTGCATATAAGGGAGAAAATACACACAAACTAGCAATATACAGCAAGCGAATTCAGGTGCCCATCTATTTCCGGTAATTTTAACTACTTCCGGAAATTCATTGCTAGCGTCTGATGTTGATATGGTGATGACTGATACAAACACAAGTTGTGACGTGCAGTGAAAAAGTGACACATTTTGGGAGATTGGATACAGCCAAACTAATAAAAATCAAACAACAAAACAATTCAGACCTCATCTTGTCTAACGGAGTTTGCTGCCGCCCCATGGCTCTGAAAATTATGTCATTAAACACGTTAATATTCACAAACTGTTGAAATGGTAATTAAATGCAATCGTGCATCTCTAGAAATTTTAAAACACAATAAAAGCATGTAAAACGTATGTTAAAAGACCTTGCACTTGAATGTTAAATGAACTTGCACTAGAATGTAATAAAGTAAATTTTGTTTTTGCAAGCGTTTATTTAAAGACTTCTTCAACTCGTCTGTACCGTCTGAATAATGATATACCAAGTGTTTATACGTGCGATAAACCGAGCAATCAGCGATTTAATATAGACATTCAGTGCATTCCTATACGACTGCAATATTCCGTTGTACACAGACATAAATTACTTCTCTGTCCTTTTTTTTTGTAATAGGGGAATGATTTATTTAATCTGCGTAATACCTTTCTCTAAGTTTATCGATCAATTTAAGGATTCACCTGTCGTACATATAAGGTATCTTTCATAATGTCTCTATTCGTGAAACTAATGAAAAAAACGGTTCCCACTTGAATACAATATATATAATTTTCTCAAAGACATAAAACGTTTACTTCAAACATATTGACACCTGCGGAACATAGTCCAGATCGTTTATTCAAAGTATTAGTTTTTTTCATTGACTATTTGCCAAATTGTAAACTAATATGATACTGGATACAAGTATAGTTAATGACTCAAATATTTTACATGGCCTATTGGCAGGATAAACTTCGTTCCTTAACTCATTGTCTTATGAAGTCTGAAATACACTTAAACGTTTACTCTGAACTTTACAATCAGCTTGAGTGCCAAAGCTAACCATGATGATGCTGTTGATGCTGACGTTGTTGTTGGGAGATTTTAAATGATAATGATGCAATACAACATCAGTACAGTATATAGTTGTCCAATCTCATTCATATCAGACCCTCATACAGGCTTTGAGACAAAGAAGAACCCGAGCGGATATCTTTAGAGGTCTAATTTTAATAAATTTAAGTTGAATTCTAAATTTAATTTTCCAAACATTTATAGTTTTTGGATTCAGAACGTTGATAACGTTGAATAGATTGATCTGTCGATTCTTTCGGATGGGCGGGAGGTGTGGCAGTACTGGTTCTACCCAGGAAAAGTGGGTGGTCTGCTGCCCTCCACAAAAAAAAATCGACCGTCATATATAACCTTAACCGTGTTGCAAATGACGTAAAACACCATAAAAAATAAGACTGATCTGTTGTTTATACGGCTCATAAACACAGTATAGGTTATTTCCAGTTGCCCCGAGAGGAAGGATACATAGAACTCCCTGTCCTACTATTTTTTTAATCGAATATGTTCATAATTATTGTTGATTGAGACATTCCGCTAACACGGGGACCGCACGGTTAACGTCCTCATCCTACATAGAATACTTCAATGTAAAATTATTGATTAAATGATACTTTGGAACCTTTTTTGAAAACCAGTGGCGTCGGTAAGGCTCAGAACCTGTGATTTCCGGATTCAGATTCTACCGTGCTGTCCCTGGTGCCACTGCAGCCCCGATTTAAAACACATACGCGCCATCAACAGTTTGGCGCGTAACACGCGCCCCATAAAACAGATCGGCGCGCGTACACACGCGCATAAATAGTGCGGCGCGCTTAACACGTATAGTAATATTTGCAATCGTACTTCTTCAGGACCACATTATATAACTTTCCATGTAAGACTATTCTAAAACATATTTAACCATATTTAAATTACGGTCTCTTTTATACTCTTAACATTTCAAATAAACCTGATAAGATCGACGCTTTATATTAGAATAAAGGAAATAATGTGTGCTAAGTAATAATAATAATAATGACAAAGATAATTATTTAAATAATAAAGAGATGAATAACATATTTATTATGTATTATTAGTTTAAACTAATTAAATACACATGTTAATATAAAAACAAATATGTTTACTTGTTCGCACATAAAAGTGAAATATATTTGTTAAAATAAAAACCTCACTCATTTTCCTTATTGTCGTCTGCCATATTCCCCGTTTTGTCGTCCGCTTCTATCGACAAAACATAGTTAACTGGCAGCTACGTGTATTGATCTTGTATACACAGGAGTTAATCTTTAATCTACCCCACGGTTTTGAGACCCCGTCTATAACATAATTATATCGTTTAATCTTCTCATACGTGTTCTTTACATTATAACGTGCTAAATGCTCGATATAGACGTTGCACTTTTCTTGTAGTTTTTAGATATTTTTGCTGACTAAGAATAGGCAATATATTTCGTAATTTTTTTCTAAAAGCATTATAGTAAATCAATATAGTTTAAAGGCTGTAATGCATATAATGTATTACATACTAGAGATTTTAAAGTAGCTGTCCGCGAATAACAGAGCATTTTACAAAGACAAGTCACCGCTTATAAATCTACTGACGACGAGTATGTATATAACGTATAAATACTGAGCAAAAATAGAAACGTCCCCAACTTTACCCATAGATTTAGAACACAATGAAATTATGTTTTATTTAATCTTATTATGCCAATACCTTTTAAAGGCCAGCACTGTCATGAAAACAAATTTCTTTGAATCAAACTTGTGGCAAACTTATTCACCCTTGATTTGGTTTAAAACTGCATTTCCGTTCTTGTGCTTAAAACTTAGATGTAAACACAGTTTTGTTATATTGAAATAAACAGAGAAATGACCTCATCACCACAAAAAACAGAGATAAAAACGAGAAAAGACGCTGATCTTTTCACTCATTTTTGCGCCATACACATTTCAAAAGCAAATATTTTCGATTACCTCCCTTTAAAAAAAAAATATAGCAATGTTTGAATACTAATACATGTTTTAGCAGCAACAGACAAACTTTGGTTTTGATGATTATTATAATTGATCAGAATGATTGAGAGATAAGTAAAAATGATGAAATTATATCTAGCTTGGTGTACAATGTGTAACAAAGTCAACCTTTGGCAAATCACAGCTCAAAAGGGGGACGTTCTTATTTTTGCTGCGTATATTTTGAGAATCCAATCTCTATAGACCCAGTGATAAAAACGTTGGGCCTGGCTGGTTAAACCAGGTTACCAACTCAAAATTCATTTGAACGCATATTCAATCACGGGTGTATTTTAGATTTAATGAAAAAATCTATACTTTTAATTGGAACATATCATTATTATATGACCTGAACACCTGGATAGAGTTTTGATAATGGGTTGCGTGTAATGTGCCGTTATTTGCGGTGTTAGTTCTTTAACCAAGAGACGGGATAGTATGTAATTAGGTCTGTGCTTTAACGTGGTAAAGCCGACCTTTACCACATTTTTTTCGCCGAAATCTACATGAGGTAGACGAAATATGTAAAAAAAAATAAAAAAAAAAAATATTTTGGCGTCAACATGACCTTAAAATTTGCTTTTTCGACCTTGAAATCACAACGTCCTTTGACCAACCAAAAATAAAACACACCTTTAACTTTAAATATAATTGATGTGCCAATAGTTTATATAAGAGAAAAACATATTCATATATTATGATTTGAATATCACCATGCCTTTTGGTTTTAAAGGCAAAGTTTAGGTTTTGCTGATCAATTCTAAATTAATCTTAAGGGTACAATAAGAGAGTTATATGTTGTCACTTAAAATAAATGATAACATTATCATAAACTTAAAAAAAATGTCGCAAATGAAAGAGAGAGAGAGAGAGGCAAATACATTGGATAAAACTTGCTTAGAAACGTTAGAATAAACCCTTACAGTACCAATTAACATTTTGAAAATACTTAAAGACACATTTCCCAACCTAAATGTAGTCGTTGAAAATCATGGATAGCATGCTTTTTAACTGCTTACTTCTCGCTGACTGATTACCACAGAGACATTATATTGAGGCCCCAGTCACAGTTTTTTTTCTTTTCATTTACTATTACCTTAGTTTTTGATATAAAATATATGGTAACTAAAAACACTAGATTGTTTATTATGGGGGAGCATATAGTCGCCCGCTTTTTTCGTCTCCTTCGGTGTGCGTCAACTGCGTCACACTTTTGTCCGGAGCATAACTCAAAAAGTAGGCTTGATCAAGTTCGTGTGAATGATTAGGACAATGAGACGGAGTGCATGTTCATAGGAACCATAACTCCAGCTTCACTACTTTTTTTAATTATCTTCCTTTTTGAAAAATCCTTATTCGGAGTCATAATAGAGTTCCGTAGCGGATTCATTTGGAATAAGGAAGCACTCACACTAAACATTACTTTTTGTGTAACTTTCGGGATGCATCCATCGGTTCTACCGATTCTCTTGTTGTTATTAATATCAGAAACAACAACAACACACAGAAACTAGAAGTGATAATTTTACTGCACCATATATTAATATTAGTTCACCTATGGCCCATATGAGGTTCTCCATACGGATTTGGTAACCACTGTCTACACTGTTCAACACTTTGCATGATTTCTCTGCGATGCCAGGTGTTGTCTCCCTTTTCTGGCAGGTACTTGTGTTTTTGCAGAAGATATTTTAAGATTTGTTAAATGAAACTGATAAGCCCCATCGCGGGGGCATTTATGGACCTCAGATGCACCATTCGAACAAACATATAATTATGCTTCACTAAAACTGGGGTCGTCCGTGTCGAGTGGTCTCAGACTTATACCACATGTCCCTCGCCGCTGTGGGTTCATTCCCCATGGGGCCAGGTACTGTTTAGTATGGCACTTTGTATATATATATATATGTAGGTTTTTTACATTTTAGCTTTCACATGGGTTGCTTAATTTGCATATCTTCAAATCAAAATAATGTTCCAATATGTCAAAATGATTCAATATTTGAGTTTAAAGAGTGAAAATAATCATAAACGTATTTTTTTATTTAGAATCAAATTCAGTCTTATTAATCATTCAATAAAGGGAGGTAATTTAAAAAATAATTTTAAATTAATATGTTCTGTAGTGCCTCTTTTTTGTTTAATAACTTGGTTTACGTATTTTTTCTGGAAAAATTACGTCAGGAGGACGAAATAAAAATAAAATTACTCGGGAGGAAAATTGAGAGAAAAAATTACAAGCAAAATGTTTGATGGTTTTAGTCCAAAAAAGGGGGAGAGAATCATAAATCGGAACATTCACTTTTCGTAGGTCCCTATCTGAAATCCATGTTAATTCAGCTGCGGAAAGCAGCTGACTATTATATTGCTTTGTTATCTGTCTATGGTTAACAGACTGTGACTCATGTAAGTGCAATGACAGCTTTACAACTTGAATTTCCTATGAGAACTCGTCTGAAAAACTTGAATGGTATATAAAACATATTTTGTAACGTTGAAAGGTTACCATTTCACTTGCTGAAATGACGTTTTCGTAAA
>JAWPHD010009597.1:0-102038 GCA_037043455.1 Cyrtodaria siliqua | reverse complement strand
GTGCTAACTGGACCAAACCTCACACAAACTAGACAGCATTAACAGGTGCTATGTGAACCAAACATCTCACACACTAGACAGCATTAACAGGTGCTATGCGGACCAAACCCCTCATACACTATACAGCATTAACAGGTGATATTTGGACCAAACCTCTCACACACTAGACAGCATTAACAGGTGTTATGTGGACCAAACCTCTCACAAACTAGACAGCATTAACAGGTGCTATGATGACCAAACCTCTCACCCACTAGATTGCATTAACATGTGATATGTGGACCGAACCCCTCACTCACTAGACAGCATTAACTGGTGCTATGTGGACCAAACCTCTCACACACTAGACAGCATTAACATGTGCTATTTGGACCAAACTCCTCACACACTAGACAGCAATAACAGGTGCTATATGGACCAATCCTCTCACACACTAGACAGCATTAACAGGTGCTATGTGGAGCAAACCCCTCACACACTAGACAGCATTAACAGGTGCTATGTGGACTAAACCCCTCACACACTAGACAGCATTAACAGGTGCTATGTGGACCAAACCTCTCACACACTAGACATCATTAACAGGTTCTCTTGGGACCAATCCTCTTACACATTAGTCATCATTAACAGGTTCTCTTGGGACCAATCCTCCGACAAACTAGACAGCATTAACAATTGCTATGTGGACTTAACCTCTCACACACTAGACAACATTAATAGGTGCTATGTGGACCAAACTTCTCACACACTAGACATCATTAACAGGTTCTCTTGGGACCAATCCTCTTACACATATACATCATTAACAGGTTCTCTTGGGACCAATCTCTCACAAACTAGACAGCATTAACAATTGCTATGTGGACTTAACCTCTCACACACTAAAAAGCATTAACAGGTGATATGTGGACCAAACCTCTCACAAAAAGGACAGCATTAACATGTGCTATTTGGACCAAACCTCTCACACTGTAGACAGCATTAATAGGTGCTATTTGGACACAACCTCTCACACACTAGACAGCATTAACAGGCGGTATAAAAGTAGATGCTAAAGTTGCACGGGTCGTCTAGCTTTCACAAAACACAGCCAACCAAAGACGCGATTGTAACGTATCATTTTATTATATACTGACGCTACGTTGTTAATGCTTACATTTTGTATTAATTTTGTTAAAAAAAACAATTTGTCATTACAATTTTTGAATATTTCCAAACATATATGTACACACTTTCTTTTTTGATAGAGTATAATATAACGTTTTCATACAGAATGGCAACTACCAAAGATTAAGGAAACTAACCCAAATAACGGCAAAATTATAATAAAAAACGTTTATCAAAACTCCATCCAGGTGTTCAGGTCATATAATAACGTATATTTGCCGATAGAAAGTATACCTTTCGCTCACGAAATCTTAAAATACCCGTTACTCAATATGTGTGAAATTAATTATGAGTTGATAACTCTTAATTCAATGCTCCAGTTTTGGAGTTTGTCTTGGTTGATTAAAACCTTTTATATTGCGTCTACAGAGTCCGATTTTTTTCTAAATATGTAAGTTATATATATGCCTCGTCGTCAGTAGGTTTAGAAACGGTTTACTTATGTTGTAAAATGTGCCTGTTGATGGTGGGATCGCTATCGTCAGTAAAACTTAAATGTAAGCCCAAGCATAAACAACTAACGGAACTCAGTATCAATGGGCAACCATGTGGCGACTTGACCTCGTGTGAATGTAAATGTAAGCCCCAGCATGAACAACTAACGGACCTCAGAATCAATGGGCAACCTTGCGGCGACTTGACCTCGTTTGAATGTAAATGTAAGCCCCATAAACAACTAACGGAACTCAGAATCAATGGGCAACCATGCGGCGACTTGACCTCGTGTGAATGTAAATGTAAGCCCCAGCATAAACAACTAACGGACGTTAGAATCAATGGGCAACCATGCGGCGCCTAGACCTCGTGTGGATCTAAATGTAATACCCAGCATAAACAACTAACGGACCTCAGAATCAATGGGCAACCATGGGGCAACTTGACCTCGTATAAGGGAAAATAAAATGGGTCAGTTTCAAGTCTTTAAATATTATAACAATTAGCCAATGAACACACTGATTTGAGCAACTCGATTCATTTGATAAATAAATATGCATATTTCACTGGCCTATGAGCCTCAAATATTATAAAAGAAAGGGATACCCTTCCTGTCTATATATATATAAAAAGTAGATATAAAAATCAAACAGGAAAAGCAGCATTCAATGACGACTGTCAACCACAAACACACATAGAAACAAAGAAAATCTTTAAAGATGAATAAAAGGCAAAATAAGACATCACAAACACAAAAGGGTTAACAATAGGGCTACCGCCTTGGAACGGTCAGTGGCAAAGGAAAAAGCCGATGGGGGTTAAACCAGGTTCTAGGGTGCACAAAACTTCACTATTACCCTATTGTCATCCCAAACCTCGTTTCGAAGTCTGTATCTTTTTTAAATTAATGATTTTGTTTTTCAAATCCTTTACATCGTTTATTAGGTCTGATTTCTATTTATCACAATATGTTCACAGTTTGTACAAAACAAGCACTTTGTGGCAGTGAAAATGAACTAAAATCACCGATTTCTACCATTAACATATTTCCTGCATAAAGCTCTATACATTGAAACTGGAGCAGAGGTCTCTTAAAGCAGATAGGCGCTTAATAGAAATGGCCGCTTAATACAGGTGGTCTTTGAGAAAATATTATCAGGTGTTTATAACCTCTCTATTCTTTTCAGTAACACTATGCTTGCATTTGTCTATAACGACTGCGTTTGCTGCTCTTGGTAAGTAAAGTATTGCTTTAAGAAGTATGCCCCCTTTTGTGAAATTTTATTGAAAGCGCATTAGCAAAAGATAAAAACTGAATAATTTTACATGTAACTTGCAGTTTAATATGTTAACGCTTTTATCTAGACAATGATCTACTTAATGATAAATACAAACTTGATAAAAGTGTGTCTTGATCCATACTCAGCTTATGTCATACTCAAGGTCATATATGTATTGACAAATTCACATATTTATCAAGAATGCATTTATAATTCAAGGGTAGCACTGCCTCGATAAATGTGTAAACATATTAAACTGGCAGTTTCGTGTAAACATATTCAAGATTATTTGAGTTCTAACTTTTATCTTTTTTAAATAGAATCTCAATGAAATTACACAAAAGGGGATATAATCCATAAGATGCGCCAAAAGCGACAGACTGGTTGTTAGTCTATTAAGTAAAAGAATGTATAAATGTCGAACAGGAAATGTAGCATTCACAGAGTACAGTCAACCAAAAACATACAATCAAACCTAACAACAATTACAAGGAAAAATAGAAGCAAATTATGGGACACCATAAACATTACGGGTAACGCCTTGGAACGGTCATCGGCAAAATAGCCGCGATGGCCAAACACGTCAATCGGACATACCCTTAGTTTGTATCATGCGATGGTTTCGATACCTGTGGAAGTAATTTCATGGTGATCTGTATATATGCTTCGGTCAATAATACAATTAATAAAAAAAAACGCGGCGGTAGTAGAACGTCCGGTTCTCGTTAAGGAGTTCGTGTTTTCATTTCCCGGACGAGTCATAAATATGATACCAGTAGCCCCATTGTTACTTGTATATGATACCAGTAGCCCCATTGTTACATGTATATGATACCAGTAGCCCCATTGTTACATGTATATAATACCAGTAGCCCCATTGTTACATGTATATGATACCAGTAGCCCCATTGTTACATGTATATAATACCAGTAGCCCCATTGTTACATGTATATGATACCAGTAGCCCCATTGTTACATGTATATGATACCAGTAGCCCCATTGTTACATGTATATGATACCAGTAGCCCCATTGTTACATATATATGATACCAGTAGCCCCATTGTTACATGTATATGATACCAGTAGCCCCATTGTTACATGCATATGATACCAGTAGCCCCATTGTTACATGTATATGATACCAGTAGCCCCATTGTTACATGTATATGATACCAGTAGCCCCATTGTTACATGTATATGATACCAGTAGCCCCATTGTTACATGCATATGATACCAGTAGCCCCATTGTTACATGCATATGATACCAGTAGCCCCATTGTTACATGCATATGATACCAGTAGCCCCATTGTTACATGTATATGATACCAGTAGCCCCATTGTTACATGCATATGATACCAGTAGCCCCATTGTTACATGTATATGATACCAGTAGCCCCATTGTTACATGTATATGATACCAGTAGCCCCATTGTTACATGTATATGATACCAGTAGCCCCATTGTTACATGTATATGATACCAGTAGCCCCATTGTTACATGTATATGATACCAGTAGCCCCATTGTTACATGTATATGATACCAGTAGCCCCATTGTTACATGTATATGATACCAGTAGCCCCATTGTTACATGTATATGATACCAGTAGCCCCATTGTTACATGTATATGATACCAGTAGCCCCATTGTTACATGTATATGATACCAGTAGCCCCATTGTTACATATATATGATACCAGTAGCCCCATTGTTACATGTATATAATACCAGTAGCCCCATTGTTACATGTATATGATACCAGTAGCCCCATTGTTACATGTATATGATACCAGTAGCCCCATTGTTACATGTATATGATACCAGTAGCCCCATTGTTACATGTATATGATACCAGTAGCCCCATTGTTACATGTATATAATACCAGTAGCCCCATTGTTACATGTATATGATACCAGTAGCCCCATTGTTACATATATATGATACCAGTAGCCCCATTGTTTGACATTCAGCATACATGTTTAAACATATTTATTTTACATCGATTGCGAAACAAGTTATTGCAACTTACATTAATCACTCTCGATGGCTTCCTGGGTGGAACCAGTACTAAGCAATGTGGATTAATTATCTTGCTCAAGGATAAATAACGTGGTCGCGGCGAGGATCGAACCCACGACCTCTCGATCTGGAGTTCGGCGCTCTACCACTGGACCACGCACTCCATTAGAACTGGTCTGCCAAGTGTCAGTATACAGTGACAGGGTGGGGTATCACGTCAAGTGTATACGACGTGGTATTCCAGTGTGGCAGTACTATTAATAAATACTGGAAAGGGGATCCCTTGGAAGCAACAAACACAAACTTGAGATAAAAGTAGTAGACTCGATTTTATCAAATCTGTTCATGAGAGGTAATGTAAAGTGCAACACCTCCCACGCCTCCTAGCACCGACTTAAGCGATATTCTTTTTTAAAGCCCCACAGACTGGACTTGATGATCCCAAAGGACCAGTAAGTAATAACACTACTAATTTGTAGTCGGGGCAACATTTTACGGCCGCCACACAGCACTAAACAAATGCCAGTGTGAATGTCAATAAATACTAAAAAGGGGATCCCTTGGAAGCAACAACACAAACAAGAGATAGAAGTAGCAGACTCGGTTTTATTGAGTCTCTTCATGAGAGGTAATCTAAAGTGCAACACCTCTCATGCCTCCTAGCACCGGCTTAAGCGAAATTCTACTTTAGGTTGGGCACAAAGCTCACAGCTACAAGTAGAAACCGTCGTTATATGTCTGAAACTTTGTTAAACACGATAAAGCACATTATATAAAATCATCATAAATAAAAGTTAAGCTCTGTTAACAGGCTAAAGAAACTAACCCACCAAATAACGGCATAATTAGACAATAAGAATGTTCATCAAAACTTTGACCAGGTGTTCAGATCATGTTATAACGTATATGTGCCTATTAAAACTATGGGTTTATTGAAATACCCATGAATGAATATGCGTCAATAGGTTTAGAAACGGTGTACATATATTTTAAATTGTGGCTGTTGTTGGCGGGATAGCTACTTTAAGATGAACCTTTCCGTTATTTCCTCTTGAATACACCGATATAGTAATTGTGTTGCTTCTTTAAACATGACTTAGTTAAAATTGTGCGTAGAATATTCAAGAATCAATGCTTTGTTTATACTTTGTATAGCTATTGATTGAATAAAACATGACGCTTCTGTTATAACTGTCGCTGAATTATATATTATCTCTAGGACCCCTCTGTTACACCTGTCAGAATATGCCGCACCCCTGGGATTGTAACAAGATCAGTCAGTGTTCACCGACTGAGGTATTTAAATAATTAATTAATATTAGCCTTTGTTTTACATTTGCAACACCAGGTCGAAATGTTGCTCCAGTTAGCAAGGAGCGGAGATAATGTACACGACGAAGTTAACATACGCTTTTTGCGTGTACGCACTGAGGGCTACAGTGAGGTTTGGGAATTCTCCTCCGTGAAAATAATTGCAGACACGTTTACCTTTAACATTTTTAGGAGGCTTTAATGAAATTCAGTGGGATAGTTAAAAATGGTATGCTTTTAATTAGGCTTTGCACCGGAGAGTATCGGCATGTGTTGCACTACCGGCTTACGATCAAAAGTGTCGGCTAAATGATGAAACTTCAGGCAAAAGCACTAACGTTCCCAGTGTATGGCTTCTAATAATAATAAAGTCACCAGCTTGGTATTAGAAAAGAATTGTTAATTGGTTGTTATCAATGCACATCCTGCAGTAAGCCCCAGGTATCAATTAACGGGTTACCTAATATCACGTGACCGTAGTCCATGATCTAGAATATAGTATTACCTGATCTCCTATATAAATGCTATATCGTCATTTCTTGCTAATTCACTAAGGAAAAGACTGTTCCCGGTGAAAACGAACTGTTACCGGGCTTTAGTTTCGACTGTTTCCCTCACGTGCTGGAATTTCGTTTGCTTGACGTCATGTTGCTTTTTTCACCATAGGTTCCCATTATAAAACAAATTTTCATTTTCACTGTTTCGTACAGTAACATTAATCAGGTAATAAAACAGTTATCACATGTGTGTTTGGGGAACAGTCAAAACTGTTTTCCCTTGGTGTCGGGGGATGTCAGTGTGAACTGTTTCCCTCGGCCTATCGGCCTCGGGAAACAGTTCACACTGCCATCCCCTCCACCTCGGGAAAACAGTTTTGACTGTTCCCCAAACACACATGTGATAACTGTATACTAACCAGAGCACACTGATGCCAAATTATAAAATAAAAGTTTGAAATAAAAAATATTAGATGTCATGGTAGACGATGTAAGAAGTAATGCGTTTTCTGTTTCATATTTGATTATGATAATGAGCGTGGTAATACTGTTTAATTTGTATTGTATCTACAGCTAAACATATTACACTTTCCGTTTTTATGAGTTTTATTGCTTTTAATAGCATCATAATATTTGATTATTTTTAAAAATATATATTGAAGGCGTTTAGGACAATCAGGTTTCTTATTAAACACATTAATTGTGATTGAATGCTTGTCACTTAATATGAGTTTATATCTATTTCAGTCATGTGCGGTTAATCGGAGAGTATCTGCATCCGGGGTTGTTTTATACAGCTCGGGTTGTGGGAGCACTGCTGTAAGAACACTTTGCGTTATTTACTTCCATTACGTGGTCCAAGTATTAACTGTCATACCCCACCCAACCGCTTCTCCAAGAAGCGAAAAACGGGGTTTGCTGGGGTATGAAATAAAACTTCTGCTTACACAGCTTGCATATCGTAAAATAAAAAACATTCAATAGGTCATTTTAAACAAAATATGCATTTTTTCAGTAAAAACAAATGTTAAACATGTTTTATTGTCGAAATATCCGTTAAAAAATCATGTTAACATAAGCTTTCCCATCGGTTAATGGAATTAAGGCCGTACCACGTAATGCATGCCACCACTACTGCACTACATATATACTAAAGGAAAAAAGAAACGCAACTTGGGTATTTCCGTTATATAATATATATACTGCACACTTAAATACATATAATATTCAAGAGAAATTCCAAGTGGTGCTGTAAACGTTTTAAAAAAAGTTCACTTTGTAACACGAAATGCCTAAATGTTGAACTTCCGGTTTGATTTACATCCTAAGTTTGCTCACCTGTTTGAGCGGAACGCTTTTTCTATCAATAATGAAACTTTGAAGCGATGGTATTTGGTATGTTATGTGTTGTTTTAGTCTTTTTTCCGAATGGAAAAGTCTAATGTAGCATGTACCATTCTATTCACAGCAGATGGATGGATGGATGGATGGATGGAAACTATACTCTTAATCTTAAACGAAATAAAACATACAGGCTATATAAAATAAAATGTATTCCTGGAATTATGAGAGACGATGACTGCATAACACACTACTTAGTAGTATGATATTCGATTAATTTTACATCTACATGTGTCATGTTTTATGAAACACACAAAGTCGAAATATTACAGATATAATAGTATATATAGTAAATAATAAATAGAGATTTACATGTAGCAAGCCAAAGAACATGTGCATCTTCACAGCACCTATACTGAACCAAAGTTCCAACGCAACTTGGATAGTTTCCATTTTGTATTCTGTATACTGTTTATTGTTTAAAATGTTTTATAAGGCTTGGAATGAAAGATAACTTTTAGAAAAGGTGATATAACAAGAAGCAATACATTTATTTCAGCCATTAGACTTATTTCAATACTCTTACCTCTAAAAAGAAACTTTAAACTATTAATTAAGGATTGATTTCGAAAGAATAAGAAAGAAATAAAATAAAAAATGCAAATAATAAGTGTAACTTTAAAATGCGACTCAGAAAGTGATTACAAGAATTCAAGCACACATGTAAGCGTATTCTCAGCTTACAATTGCATCGCACCTTAAGCAACCATATTTGGTTCAATGTCATTTTGTAATAAGTGTCCATCCCATAAATCATAACGATCATGTGCCGTTATAATGTACGTTCAGTATATGTATTCTCCGGAGACAATCTATTCATCATGTCTGTCTCCTCCGCAACACGGTATTTACCTAGGAGAAAACACCTACAGGTCTGTCTCCTCCGCAACACGGTATTTACCTAGGAGAAAACACCTACAGGTCTGTCTCCTCCGCAACACGGTATTTACCTAGGAGAAAACACCTACAGGTCTGTCTCCTCCGCAACACGGTATTTACCTTGGAGAAAACACCTACAGGTCTGTCTCCTCCGCAACACGGTATTTACCTTGGAGAAAACACCTACATGTCTGTCTCCTCCGCAACACGGTATTTGCCTTGGAGAAAACACCTACATGTCTGTCTCCTCCGCAACACGGTATTTACCTAGGAGAAAACACCTACAGGTCTGTCTCCTCCGCAACACGGTATTTACCAAGAAGAAAATATCTACAGGTCTGTCTCCTCCGCAACACGGTATTTACCAAGGAGAAAATACCTACAGGTCTGTCTCCTCCGCAACACGGTATTTGCCTTGGAGAAAACACCTACATGTCTGTCTCCTCCGCAACACGGTATTTACCTAGGAGAAAACACCTACAGGTCTGTCTCCTCCGCAACACGGTATTTACCAAGGAGAAAACACCTACATGTCTGAAAAACATTAAATTAACCTGCAAGTCCCTCAGCAACAGCAGATTTACCTGGGGAAAAACATTAAATTACCCTGTAAGTCCCCTCAGTAACAACGTATTTACCTGGGGGAAATATTAACCTGTAAGTCCCCTAAGCAACAACATATTTACCTGGGGAAAACATTAACATGTAAGTCCTCTCAGCAACAATGTATTTACCTGGGGAAAACATTAACCTGTAAGTCCTCTCAGCAACAATGTATTTACCTGGGGAAAACATTAACCTGTAAGTCCTCTCAGCAACAACATATTTACCTGGGGAAAACATTAAACTGTAAGTCCCCTCAGCAACAACATATTTACCTGGGGAAAACATTAAACTGTAAGTCCCCTCAGCAACAACATATTTACCTTGGAAAACATTAACCTGTACATGTAAGTCCCCTCAGCAACAACATTTTTACCTGGGGAAAACATTAACCTGTAAGTCCCCTCAGCAAAAACATGATTTATAATCTCGGCCAGTTAGACCGTATCATGTATATGTTTTACTTGCAGATGTCGGTCTGGGCAGATTAGGCCAATTAAAGCGCCCACTAGCGATTAGCACAATTTATTCGCGCGTTTATTTCACGCGCATAAAGTCGACGTTTGAGAGACGTCATGTTGTAAATACACGTACAACGTCGTTGATGTATCAGTTAAACTTTTTAACGTCACTTGCTGCTTCTCATCAGTTAAAAATAAGAAAGTATTATTAAATTTACTTAAAAATATGTTTTTTGAAAGTCTCGTTGAATCTCTAACAATCTCGCCAAAATCGCTCAGAACGTTAGGGCGATTTCAAACGTCGTATTTTCCCCAGGCCCTGGTTCTGGATCCGTGTAGCATAGCGTAACAAAGAAATCAGAAACGGGCCGGGTGACCGAGGCTGCATGTTTACCTGGGAAAAAACATTATTAACCTGTAAGTCCCCTCAGCAACAACATATTTGCCTGGGAAAACATTAACCTGTAAGTCCCCTTAGCAACAACATTTTTACCTGGGGAAAACACTAACCTGTAAGTCCCCTCAACAAAAACATGTTTTCTAATCTCTGCCAGCTAGACCGTATCATGCATATGTTTTACTTGCAGGTATCGGTCTGGGCAGATTAGGCCAATTAAAGCGCCCACTAGCGATTAGCACAATTTATTCGCGCGTTTATTTCACGCGCATAAAGTCGGCGTTTGAGTGACGTCATGTTGTAAATACACGTACAACGTCGTTGATGCATCAGTCAAACGTTTTAACGTCACTTGCTGCTTCTCATAAGTTAAAAATAAGAATAATAAGTTTTTTGAAAATCTCGTTGAATCTCTAAAAATCTCTCTAAAATCGCTCAGAACGTTAGGGCGATTTCAAACGTCGTATTTTCCCCAGGCCCTGGTTCTGGATCCGTGTAGCATAGCGTAACGAAGATATCAGAAACGGGCCGGGTGACCGAGGCTGCATGTTTACCTGGGAAAAAACATTATTAACCTGTTAGTCCCCTCAGCAACAACATATCGGCCTTGGGGAAATATTAACCTATTAGTCCTCTCAGCAACAACATATTTACCTGGGGAAAACAGTAACCTGTAAGTCCCCTCAGCAACAGCATATTTACCTGGGGTAAACATTAACCTGTAAGTCCTCTCAGCAACAACATATTTACCTGGGAAAAACATTAACCTGTAAGTCCCCTCGGCAACAACATATTTACCTGGGAAAACATTCACCTGTAAGTCCCCTCGGCAACAACCTATTTACCTGGGGAAAACATTATCCTATAAGTCCCCTCAGTAACAACATATTTGCCTGGGGAAAATATTAACCTGTAAGTGCCCTCAGCAACAACATATTTACCTGGGGAAAACACTAACCTGTACAAATGAGATATAGGGTCCTATAGAAACCACAGCGTCCGAACGTAATGGAATCGTAGGTCCGCACTGTACTGCAAACAAGGACTTTATAATACAATTAAAGAGACAAAAAACAACAGAAAGGGTGGTGAAAACAGGGTTACTGACTTGGAACGGTCAGTATGCAATAAGGCCTACTGGTTAGCTTGAATCGATTTTATATGCGCGCACAATCCTCGCTATTATCCTGTCTTCAGCGCCCAAATAGACAATACAGTGTAAACAAAACTACATCCCATCAAAATGAATTCTCTAAAAATAAAGAAATATAAAAAGATCGGACAGGGAAAGTAGCATTCAAGGAGGACAGTCAACCACAAAACACAGAAACAAACACGCAAACAGACAAACAAGAAGGCAACAGTAATAATAAATGCAAACGACATCACAAACACAAAAGGGTTGACAGAGAAACTAACTTAAGAAACACATACACAAAAACAAACATCTCAGGATGTATCCAGAATCGTACTGAACAACCATAGTAGTTGCAAATAAAGAGAAAACAAAACTAGGGTACGACCAGAAAACCCGAGGGACGAAAGCTCATGCACCTACCTCCCTTTGTTGGGGTTTCAGTGGGTACAATCATAGACTCCCCTCAGCAACAACATATTTACTTGGGGAAAACATTAACCTGTAAGTCCCCTCAGCAACAAAATATTTACCTGGGAAAAAACATTAACCTGTAAGTCCCCTCAGCAACAACATATTTACCTGGGGGAAACATTAACCTGTAAATCCCGTCAGCAGCAACATATTTACCCGGGAAAATACATTAAACTAGTACGTCTCCTCGGCAACCAGGTATTTACCTTGAGAAAATGCATACTTCATTACGTAGTCCGAATATTAACTTTCATACCCCATCCAACCCCTTCTTCAAGAAGCGAAAACGGGTTTGGCTGGGGTATGAAATAATACCTTAATTTGGCTTAAAACGTTTACATATTGGTAAATTAAAACATTTAATATGTAATTTTAAACGTAATTCTCATTTCTTTAGTGAAACAAGTTTTTAAACGTGCTTTAATGTCAAATTATCCGTTATAAAATCCTTCTAATATAAGCTTTCCCATCGCTTTATGGAATTAAGGCGGGACCACATAATGACCTGTATGTCTCCTCCACAACAACGGTTTTACCCTGGGAAAAACAACTGTATCCTCAACAACAAGGTATTTCCCTCGGGAAAAACATTAAACCTATCTCTCTTCCCATCAGCTATGTATTTACCAGGGAAAAACACTATCCAACCTGTTTGTCTTTACAACAACTTGTGAAAACTATTCAGCATGTTTGTCTCATAAACAACACTGTATTTACCTGGAGGAAAAGCATTAAACATGTCTCTGTAGTGAAACCTGCTTGCTACCTTTCATGCCCTCTAGCCCCTGGTCGAGCAGAACACAATATGTTAAATGTCAATAGGACGAATATTTTAGCAAATTTTATCTGATGTGATGAGATTTGAAATGAAAAATAAAACACAATAAGAACACAATCAAGAAAAAAACTCCATTGTTCAACGACAAACATGAATCACAGAAAGAGAATATTATGTATTATACATGATTATACTTCGAAAATAAAAATTATCGGTTTAAACACGTGTGTTGGAGTCAATAAAATACAGAATATACTATATTAAGAATATACTATATTACCAAATACTTAACTGTCCTTAACTGTAGTTAGTGTGTTGTTGCTTTTTAATATTGTTTTTCAATAGGTGTGTGCCGCCGGTAGGAAGCGCTCGAATTCGATGAATGTAGATGCAAAACAGAATCTGGATACAAACAAACGAAGTGACATCCTGGCATGTGTCGAATGCTGCAGCAATGAGAACTATTGTAACAGATATCTATGCGACTCATCAAAACCAGGTTAATATTTTCTAAATATCCGAAGGCACTGTATCAATTATGCATAACGTATGTATTTCAACAACCTCAATGATGTGTGTCTTTAGCATTTTATATATCACTGTGAAGACTCCCGCATCAGTTATGTAAAACGTATGTATTTCAACAACCTCTAACATGTGTGACTTTAGCATTTTATATTTCACCGTGAAGACTCCTGCATAAATTATGTATAACGTATATATTTCAACAACCTCTAGCATGTGTGTCTTTAGCATTTTATATTTCACCGTGAAGACTCCTGCATCAATTATGTATAATGCGTGTGTTTCAACAACCTCTATCATGTGTGTCTTTAGTATTTTATATTTTACCGTGAAGACTCCGGCATCAATTTTGTATAATGCGTGTGTTTCAACAACCTATATGATGTGTGTCTTTAGCACTTTATATTTTACCGTGAAGACTCCTGCATCAATTATGTATAATGCGTGTGTTTCAACAACCTATATGATGTGGGTTTTTAGCATTTTATATTTCACCGTGAAGACTCCCGCATCTATTATGTATAATGCGTGTGTTTCAACAACTTATATGATGTGTGTTTTTAGCATTTTATATTTCACCGTGAAGACTTCTGCATAAATTATGCATAACTTATGTGTTTCAAACTCTATCATGTGTGTCATTAGCATTTTATATTTCACCGTGAAGACTCCTGCATCAATTATGTATAACGTATCTGTTTCAAGAACCTCTGTCATATGTGTCTTTAGGATTTTAAATTTCACCGTGAAGACTCCTGCATCAATTATGTATAATGCGTGTGTTTCAACAACCTATATGATGTGTGTTTTTAGCATTTTATATTTCACCATGAAGACTCCTGCATCAATTATGTATAACGTATGTATTTCAACCTCTATAATTGTGTGACTTTAGCATTTTATATTTCACCGTGAAGACTCCTACATCAATTATGTATAAAGTATGTATTTCAAGAACCTCTATCATATGTGTCTTTATCATTTTATATTTCACCGTGAAGACTCCTGCATCAATTGTGTATAACGTATGCGTTTCAACAGCCATATCATGTGTGTATTTAGCGTTTTGTATTTCGCCGTTGGCGATGGTGGCTGAATGGAAGTTTCAATGTTCATTAGATAGCGCTAATACGCTTTGAGCGATTTACATCGTAAAAGTCAAAGTCCGTTTCCTTTCACAGAGAAACCGCAGCGGTGACTAAGTGGTAAAACGCCCGCCACGCATGTGGGTAGTCATGGGTTCGATCCTCAACCGTGACACACGAAAGACTTAAATATTGTACTAGTAGATGCCTTGCTTGATGTTCTGAATACAAAGGGTAGTGTTAGGACTGGTTGACTCGGTGTCATAATATGACTGGGTGGTGTATCATGTCATGTGTATAAAGTCTAGTATAATGGTAGCACTATATATTAGAGCATTGAGCTGACTGCTACAATTAGTCACTATCCCTATCCTAAAAAAGATATCAAAGTCGAACAAGAAATGCAGCATTGAAGGATCACAGTCAAACAAAAGCAAATGACATCAAACACATAAAAGGGTTGACAATTGAGCTACCGCCGTCGAACGGTCAGTGGAAAGATCTTTAACGCTATTGTCATCTAAACAAACCGGGAGAACGTAAATAAATAAATCCCCGCCAGGCTATATTTTCTAACAAACTAGACAGTATTAATAGTAAATGTTAATATATCACATATATTATATATATATGAATATAAAACAGCCTCGAAAGTCATAAAGAAAGTACTCAATGACTTGGCAGAACCCAGTGCAACAAAATAATAAACCAATAAGGGTACGACAAGACACGACTGAAGACAAACATCAAACGTTACCGTCCTTTCAAGATTCATGTAGACTTCATCCTAGTCCACAATCCGTGCGGTCAGCACTATCAAAGAGAAAAGCATGGTGGCGAACTGTAATAACAGGATTGGAACAAAAGCAAAATGCTTATAGAGATCCTTTCCATAGTTTAACGCTTCGCCACTATGTAAAAGTAGATATAAAAGTCGAACAGGAAGTGCAGCTTTCAAGGACCACAGTCAAACACAAACAAGCACAGATACAAACAACAAATACAAAGATGACTAAAATGCAAAATGTGACAGCACAAAAAAACACGGTTGACAATAGGGCTACCTCCTTGGAAAGGTCAGTGGCAAGAAAAGGCCGCTGGGGACTAAACGATTGTTCAAAGGACGTTAAACTACATACATACAATGCAAAATGTCGCACCGATTGCATTAAATGATTGGTGTAAATTCAGAATCTGTGTTTATAGCTTTAGATATGAGTTGAAGCACCAGACTCGGTAGTATCTATCATAAAAAACTAGCACAATGACCATGACAGTACATACTAAACAGGAAAAGTAGCATTCAAAGACGACATTCAACCACAAACACACACAGAAACAAAGAACAATTATATATAAAAATGAATAAAAGGCAAAATAAGATATCACAAACACAGAAGGGCTGACAATAGGGCTACCGCCTTGGAACGGTCAGTGGCAAAAAAGGCCGCTGGAGGTTAAACCGGGTTCTATGGTGCACCAAACCTCACACTTACCCTAATGTCATCCCAATAAAACGGGACAGTGTAAATAAAAAAATACCCGCCATGAACTATTCTCTAACCAACAAGGCAGCATTAATAGGCAATATAAGTAAAACACAAATATGCTGCACGTGTATATATAAATAACAAAAGAAAATAGCCTAGAAAGCCACAAATACGGTACTAAACCGCATGGAAGACGCCTCAGACACAACCACGAAATAGTACAGGGTCCAATGCGTTCAAGTTGCAGGTCGTTTAACCTCAAAAATACACACTAACAGATAGTGAAACTGTTGCAATTTTGATGATAAAAATGCTTTGGTGTTTAGTATGTACTGTCATGGTAACTTCCAGATCGCCTTATGTTTTTTTAATGTCGTAATTCCAGTCAGTCAAGTGTCCTGTATAATGCAAACAGTGTGTATGTATGTAGATTCGTTTTAGATGCAATCCGTGTTCTTAACTGTTTATTCTTCAATTTACAGATGCAGCCGTTCTTTCTCGAACGTCATGCTTGACTTGCTCGAATGTTCGCAGTCCGACTGAGTGTACAACCACTTCTTTGTGTAACACCGGTGAGGTAGGAGTCATTATAAACACGGTTAAAAAAGGCTTATATTTGCCGAATTCGTTTTCGTTTGCATTTGTAAATGTCCGTCTAAAAAATTAACTTTTCTTTCTGCATTACGTTCGAGATAGTGTTTATATACGACCTGCGTCATCGTATCAATTAGAAACAACAGTGGCTTGTCTCCCCTGATAGCGGTCTCCAAAAAACTTGGTCGAGCAATTTGGTTCACCTCAGTTTTTATCGTTTTTCTCTATATATGGATACATGTCAATACCTTATTATGAACCCACGCTGATGTTTTTATTATATTCTTTTTTTAGTTGTATGTATCAGAGAAGGAAAACAGGATTTCAAATAGTTTTATGATTATCAGTGTTTAAAATCATCATATTTATGCAATAACTAATTGAAAAAGCACATCATGTTATTGTCATTCTATGATAAATACAAAGGTATATCAGGACCAAGTTGTAACTAATTCATTATACGTGCATACATATTGACAACTCTTCACGTCTAAGCCAACAGTAACTCATTCTGGATGACTAATACCTACTACGTGAGATTCAGGTTTATGTTTAATTAAGTTTTATTAGTAAACATTGTCATATGCATGTTTCGTTGTCCTCCGACGGCTTCATTTTATTTATTTTTTATTCTAGATATGTTACACGAAAGAAATGGAGGAAAACGGACAAACGAGTTACGAGCTTGGATGTGAAAACCCAACAGTATGTAAACAATAGGGAATAAAAAAGCAGCATTGCCAATACTTCGACCTTCACTTTGTGTTACGGAGGCTACATAAGCTAATATAAACTCCCGCTGGCTTTATAATATTCCCGCTTTGACAAAATGAAGTGGGGTGCTATATATGAATCACGCTGTTCGTAACGACCCGTCGCGTCGCATCCCATTGCTTAACACATTTTGTCCGTCCCGTTGCGTCGTGTCCCGTAACACATTTGTATTTTATTCCTCATACAGCTGTAAATGAATGGTTCCCAAACTTATAACAACTGATGACCTTATGTCCATCTACATCACCCATTGTTGGTTGCCTAATTTATTACAAAATTATGGCCTTTTGTTTGTCTTAGAATTTAAGCGGGGGTATTCATCACCTTCATTGATAGCTTTAGTTTGCCACTGACCGTTCTAATTGTCAGCCTGTTTATATTTGAGATATCTCCCAGTCTACTTTAAAATGTCTATATTTATACATGTTTATGTTCAAATTGCGCGTATTGTGTGGCTATTCATTTTGTGAATGATATCACTTCCGGTTCTACTTCTCCATTTGTATTTGTCTTCTACCTATGACACCGATAAGGACTAAATGACTGCGTTATGTCCGTCCCTATGTGCATATGACTGTCGTTAAGTACCCGTGATGTTCATAATAATTCCAACTATATTTAGTTTCGCGAATGGTGTGTCACGAACATTTCATTTGTCCCTTTAATCAAGACAAATGTCACAACAGATGTGTTAATGGTCAACAGTTCTTTGTTTGTGACTGGCCTATAATGTTATTTATACTTTATTAATATTAATTTACAGGAAATTGATAGTCAACATTAATTTAACATATCGTTATTATTCAGGTCAAGGTCTTACTACAGTGTTAAAGGTCAAATGTTAGGGTCAACATGACGATGTGTAACGAATACCTCCCAGGTTCATATTATCATGTTCATGGTCACACTGGGTGAAAACAGTTTCCACTCCGTAATATTTGAACCGGTGAGGAATTCCAATGGTAATTTACATAAAAGTTTCAGTCAACACGACAATGTGTCGCGAATAACTCACCTGACCTTGACAGTTTAAATGTCACACTGAGGGTCAAAGGTCAACATTGGGTATGTTGTGAGCGGTCCTTTTGTTCAACCAGTGGATGGGTTTTTGTTCTTTGATGATCCATGGACGGTAGGGGATAATATTAATGACACCCATTCAGTCATTTCATTAAGTTATTAACATGTTGTATTTTGTTAATACATTAATTTTCTGGATATAATGATAATGTTAGGGATGCCTTAGTCGCTAATGAGAACGACCCGTCTCAATTAGGGAAACAATACTTGAAAATATGTAACTTGTTAATCGATGAGACAGACACGGTTTGATATTGGCATTCCCGGAAATTGAAGAAGACGTGTATTTTTGTGGGACTTATTAATGTTTTAGGCCTAATATAACTGAGTTATGTACGAACTGGGTACGAACTGTGCAACCCTTGTTGCAGATTTGTTTTTATATTGCTATGAGGAGATTTCATATTCAGTCTTTCACCAGATACCCAGGCAGATATTTTTGGAGCCTTTAATGACACCTCCCGATATCTGGATGACATATTGAACATTGACAACCCTTTTTTTTCTACTATGGTTAATAATATATTTCCTAAAGAACTTCAACTTAACAAAGCTAATATGTCTGATATTAACGCTTCTTTTCTCGATTTACTTCTCTCTATTGAAAATGGTGAAATAATTAGCAAAATGTATGACAAGAGAGATGATTTTAATTTGTGATATTTCTAGAGCTTGTACTCGAGTTGAGGATTTTAATATTCGTAATCTTTGTATAACTAAAAAACTAATCCATCAGGGCTACCGTTACCATAAACTTCGTAACACCTTTGCAAAATTTTATTATCGTTACCCTGAACTTCTTTCCAAATATATATCCTAAAGAACTTCAACTTAACAAAGCTAATATGTCTGATATTAACGCTTCTTTTCTCGATTTACATCTCTCTATTGAAAATGGTGAAATAATTAGCAAAATGTATGACAAGAGAGATGATTTTAATTTGTGATATTTCTAGAGCTTGTACTCGAGTTGAGGATTTTAATATTCGTAATCTTTGTATAACTAAAAATCTACTCCATCAGGGCTACCGTTACCATAAACTTCGTAACACCTTTGCAAAATTTTATTATCGTAACTCTGAACTTCTTTCCAAATATATATCCTAAAGAACTTCAACTTAACAAAGCTAATATGTCTTATATTAACGCTTCTTTTCTCGATTTACATCTCTCTCTTGAAAATGGTGAAATAATTAGCAAAATGTATGACAAGAGAGATGATTTTAATTTGTGATATTTCTAGAGCTTGTACTCGAGTTGAGGATTTTAATATTCGTAATCTTTGTATAACTAAAAATCTACTCCATCAGGGCTACCGTTACCATAAACTTCGTAACACCTTTGCAAAATTTTATTATCGTAACCCGGAATATCTTTCCAAATATAAAAGTAATTTAAGAACTCTTCTGCGACAAGGACTATCACAAACTGACTTCTATGGTGGTTTGATTTACAAACTTCGTAAGATCCTTGGTCATGATCACTGTTATACTATCTTTGTTAAACTTGTTAAAAGCTTTATCAAAAGAGGTTATGACCCTATCATTTTGTAACGCACTGCATGCTAGGTGGTGGACCCATTTACAGTTCGCCACCATGCTTTCCTCTTTAATTGTGCGATGACCGGACAGGATGTGGACCCTATGATGACGTCTACCTAAATCTCAAAAGGATGGTGACGTTTGATGTTTGTCTGCAACATTGTCTTGTCGTGCCCTCAATGGTTTATTCTCTTGTTGCTTTGGCTTCTGTCAAGTCAATGAGTATCTTCTTTGTGGCTTTCTAGACTATTGTTTTTTTGTATTTATATATACACGAGCATCTTTGTGTTTTACTTATATTGCCTATTAAAACTTCCTTGTTGGTTAGAGAATAGTTCATGGCGGGGATTTCTTTATTTACACTGTCCCGTTTTATTTGAATTACAGTAGGGTAAGTGTGAAGTTTGGTCACCCTAGAACCTGGTTTAAACCCTCAGCGGAATTTTATGCCACTGACCGTTCCAAGGCGGTAGCCCTATTGTCAACCCTGTTTGTGTTTGTGACGTCATATGCCTTTGTTCTTTGTTATACTTAAAGCATACATTTTAATAAATGTTTTCTCTTAAAAAAAACATTCCCTAAATAGCGAAAATCACGCTATTTTTCCCCAATTTTGACAATCTCGCGCTTGTTTTCCCAAAGTCAACAGGCCTAGACCTTTTCCCAATTTTCTCTAAAAAAAAGCCCTGACTTCTTTCTTGGTAAGGACAGGATTCCTAACTGAATGTACAATTGTCCTGCAGTTCATATATTTAGTATAATGTTCATCTATATTTAGTAGCATTTTCCTTAACTGTTATGTTATTCTTATTTTACAACTATACCGTCAGTTCTCAAAATATCGCCATCCACATCCGTTCAAATCTTCTTAGTTTATTGTCAAATGTGGGCAATTCTTTCCACCATGTTTAAGGTTTACAAACCTATCAATACTAAAGCTTATTTGAATTTATGTCAACATTTCTTTATTTCCTGTTCGAGTTTTATATTTATTTTTATTTCGAACATATATTGATAGATTTCTATTTGCGTGTCTTGGTTTTATCTTGTATGTTTTCCTCATATCATGTACATATCTAACTGTTTATTTCTAGTCTTGTTTTGCGTCCCAGTTGGTCGGACGGAAGAAATTTGTGATGGATCAACAGGCATACACCTGCTTCAGATGTTGTGCAGATCCCATTGGAAACTGTAACAGAGAGTTGTGTCACCAAAGCGGTGAGAGTTTCTTTTATATTATACTATATATGTGTTGTGTCACTCAGGTGGTGAGGGTTTCTTTTATATTATACCGTATCAGTGTTTTATTCAGTCATAATTAACCTACATATGATGTGCAGATCCCTTTGGAAACTGTAACAGCGAGTTATGTCACTCACGCAGTGAGGGATTCTTTTGTACTATACCATATCAGAGTTGTGTCACTCAGGTGGTGGGGCTTTCTTTTATATTATACCATATCAGTGTTTTATTCAGTCAAAACTAAACAACACTGTGCAGATCACATTGGAAACTGTAACAGAGACTTGTGTCACTCAAGTGGTGAGAGTTTCTTTTGTATAATACCATATCAGATTTGTGTCACACAAGTGGTGAGATTTTTGTTTGAATTATACAATTTCAGAGATGTTTCACTCAAGTGGTGAGAGTTTCTTTTGTATAATACCATATCAGATTTGTGTCACACAAGTGGTGAGATTTTTGTTTGAAATATACAATTTCAGAGATGTTTCACTCAAGTGGTGAGAGTTTCTTTTGTATAATACCATATCAGATTTGTGTCACACAAGTGGTGAGATTTTTGTTTGAAATATACAATTTCAGAGATGTTTCACTCAAGTGGTGAGATTTTCTATCGTATTATAGCATATCAGAGTTGTGTCACTCAAGTGGTGAGATTTGTTTTTGTATTATACCATATCAAATGTGTGTCACTCAAGTGGGGAGATTTTCTTTTGTATAATACCATATCAGATTTGTGTCACACAAGTGGTGAGATTTTTGTTTGAAATATACAATTTCAGAGATGTTTCACTCAAGTGGTGAGATTTTCTATCGTATTATACCATATCAGAGTTGTGTCACTCAAGTGGTGAGAGTTTCTTTTGTATAATACCATATCAGATTTGTGTCACACAAGTGGTGAGATTTTTGTTTGAAATATACAATTTCAGAGATGTTTCACTCAAGTGGTGAGAGTTTCTTTTGTATAATACCATATCAGATTTGTGTCACACAAGTGGTGAGATTTTTGTTTGAAATATACAATTTCAGAGATGTTTCACTCAAGTGGTGAGAGTTTCTTTTGTATAATACCATATCAGATTTGTGTCACACAAGTGGTGAGATTTTTGTTTGAAATATACAATTTCAGAGATGTTTCACTCAAGTGGTGAGATTTTCTATCGTATTATACCATATCAGAGTTGTGTCACTCAAGTGGTGAGATTTGTTTTTGTATTATACCATATCAAATGTGTGTCACTCAAGTGGTGAGATTTTCTTTTGTATAATACCATATCAGATTTGTGTCACACAAGTGGTGAGATTTTTGTTTGAAATATACAATTTCAGAGATGTTTCACTCAAGTGGTGAGATTTTCTATCGTATTATACCATATCAGAGTTGTGTCACTCAAGTGGTGAAAGTTTCTTTTGTATAATACTATATTAGATTTGTGTCACACAAGTGGTGAGATTTTTGTTTGAAATATACAATTTCAGAGATGTTTCACTCAAGTGGTGAGATTTTCTATCGTATTATACCATATCAGAGTTGTGTCACTCAAGTGGTGAGATTTGTTTTTGTATTATACCATATCAAATGTGTGTCACTCAAGTGGTGAGATTTTCTTTCGTATTATACCATATCAGAGTTGTGTCACTCAAGTGGTGAGATTTTCTTTTGTATTATACCATATCAGAGTTGTGTCACTCAAGTGGTGAGATTTTCTTTTGTATTATACCATATCAGATTTGTGTCACCCAAGTGGTGAGATTTTCTTTTGTATTATACCATATCAGATTTGTGTCACCCAAGTGGTGAGATTTTCTTTTGTATAATACCATATCAGATTTGTGTCACACAAGTGGTGAGATTTTTGTTTGAATTATACAATTTCAGAGATGTTTCACTCAAGTGGTGAGATTTTCTATCGTATTATACCATATCAGAGTTGTGTCACTCAAGTGGTGAGATTTTCTTTTGTATTATACCATATCAGATTTGTGTCACTCAAAAGTGGTGAGATTTTCTTTTGCATTATACCATATCAGAGTTGTGTCACTCAAGTGGTGAGATTTTCTTTTGTATTATACCATATCAGATTTGTGTCACTCAAAAGTGGTGAGATTTTCTTTTGCATTATACCATATCAGAGTTGTGTCACTCAAGTGGTGAGATTTTCTTTTGTATTATACCATATCAGATTTGTGTCACTCAGGTGGTGAGATTTTCTTTTGTATTATACCATATCAGATTTGTGACTCAAAAGTGGTGAGATTTTCTTTTGTATTATACCATATCAGATTTGTGTCACAGTGACTCAGGAGGTGAGGGTTTCTCTTTGTATTATACCATATCAGAGTTGTGTCACTCGAGTGGTGAGATTTTTTGTATTATATCATATCATATTTGTGTCACTCAGGTGGTGAGTTTTTCTTTTGTATTATAACATATCAGAGTTGTGTCACTCAAGTGGTGAGGATTTATTTTGTATTATACCATATCAGTGTTGTGTCACTCAGGTGGTGAGGATTTATTTTGTATTATACCATATCAGTGTTGTGTCACTCAGGTGGTGAGGATTTATTTCGTATTATACCATATCAGTGTTGTGTCACTCAGGTGGTGAGGATTTATTTTGTATCATACCATATCAGTGTTGTGTCACTCAGGTGGTGAGGATTTATTTTGTATTATACCATATCAGTGTTGTGTCACTCAGGTGGTGAGGATTTATTTTGTATTATACCATATCAGTGTTTTATCCAATCAAAATGAAACTACAGATGTTGTGCAGATCCCCCTGGAAACTATAACAGAGAGTTGTGTCACTCAATTGGTGAGGGATTCTTTTGTATTATACCATATCATAGTCTACATTCAATTTATGCCGAACGAGATGTGTCTTTTGAATATTAAAACGATCGGAAACTAAGAGTTAGCAACGTCTCGATTAAACATGAAATCGAATAATAGCAAGGAATGACGGGATTGACAGACAATGTACGATTGGGAAACCAACGATATACGCATCCGAATGAAATCTTGATAATTGGAAAACAATAAATTATGATATATATTTATGATATACTTTTTTATTTTTATGGTAAAGATGCATATTTCATTTTAATATTATTTTTCAAAGTATTATGTATTATGTATATTTAACATTACAATCTTTTTTTTTAGAAAATTTTCCCCATATATCATGATTAAAGAATATCTACAGTGTTACAAGTAAAATGTAACAAGAAAGGAAGTAAAACAAGCAGCAACTATTTTTGAAAATATATTCAACAAATTTATTCAAATAATACACTGACAAGTATACTCTTACATAATACACATCAATTAGATCCAGTATTTATTTAAAATCCGATATAAGAATAAAGTCCAAATAATATCGGGAAGTGTTCCTTTAATCTAAACTGTCTAGTGTCCTTTAATCAAATTGTCATGTGTCCTTTTAATCCAAGTTCACTTCAAGAAGGATAAAAAATATCGGACAGGGAAAGCAGCATTCAAGAACGACAGTCAACCACAAAACACAAAAACAAACACGCAAACAGACAAACGAAAAAGCAAAAGTAATAAAAAATGCAAACGACATCACAAACACAAAAGGGTTGACAATAGGGCTACCGCCTTGGAACGGTCAGTGGCAAAGTAGGCCACTGGGGGTTTAAACCGGTTCTAGGGTGCACCAAACATCACACTTACCCTACTGTCATCCCATTAAAACAGGAAATCCCCGCCATGATCTAAATTCTAACCAACAAGGCAGCATCAATAGGCAATATAAGTAAAACACAAATATGCTCGTGTAAATATAATACAAAAAAACAATAGCCAGTCTTTTCTGGTTTGTTTATTCACAGTAGTCCAAATAAGCCAATGTCACTTTAATATAGATTAGCACAATACTTTTTATCCTCTCACAAAATGTTTAATTCAAAGAATCCAAATTTAAAGTTAATTTTCAATTCAAATACTGAACCAGATACTAAACAAATAACAACCCCTCAAGGCTGTATTTATACTTTCATAAAACTTCATAGAACAAATAGAAGCTTTAGAATATTCTATAAGATAAATAAATTAACTTTGAATGACAATTATATGATGTGCAAACATGTTATTTTCTCATCCTGAAACTTCTATATATTAATAAACTAATTATAAATGAATGTCCTCGGATGACACATTAAAATGTTTAATACAATATTCATAAACTATATTATTGGTTAATGAGAAACTGATATCAAGGTAACACAGTTACCATAGACTTCTTCTCTAAAGCCCCTGTTTGCTTTACTGTTAGCCAGTCATGTTAACCTTGCGTAAAACATTGCTTTTTCTTGCAGTGTGAGTTTTATTTCGTCAGAATATTCAAATACGTCGTCCAAAGTCAATGGTCAATATCCATTAGCACGCGTCGTTACTTATACCAACTGCATAGAAATTAACAGGGTTTTATTATTAATTGTAAGTATAATATAAATTATTTTTTTATAATACAATTCATATATTTTGTTCACTCGTCGTCATCATGAAGCTATCAGGAGATCTCAACGTCTGGCTTTGAGATAAAACCATATAATAACTAAAGTTTTTTTTTAGAAAAACACATGTCTCTACTCCACTACACAACCTAGTTGAAATAAATTTGATATTGGATAGGGCGCAACCTTGTTAAGATATGCTTGGAAGTAGAAAGGGAACATTTTTTGATAACATTAGAGATTTGTGTAAAAGTGTTTTTATGTAACAAGAAAAGACAATGCAACAGTAAAACTAGAAACTATGTCCCTGGGGCGCGGATGCACCGCTGTTGCGCTGTCAGTCACATAAAATAAAACGTCAGTGTTAATTAACTTAATCCAAAATGTAGGTCAAGGGTATTCATATTTACCTGTATGTGGTAGGAACATAGTAATTCCAATCCAAAATTGGGTTTAGGAAGAGTAGCGGCAACAATAAATGTAATTTTAAAATGTCTCAACATAACTTCGGCAAAAATTACTGAAACGCGTAATGGATATTCAAAACTAGTTATCATACCAATGCTTCCTACCAAGTTTCATCAAAATGCAACAAGCGGTTTAGGAGCGACAACAAATTTAAACTTAAAAATGTCAAAGGGCCATAACTCCATCAAAAATCATCGAACTGGAACTTAAACGCGATATGCACAACTAGGCATCATATCGATGCTTCCTACCAATATCTCGTCGAAATCTAACAAGCAGTTCAGGAGGAGTAGCGGCGACAACAACTTCAAAGTTAAAATTTTAACATAACTCCATCAAAAATCTTCGAACCGGAACATACACGCGATGCATAACTAGGCATCAAACCAGCGCTTCCTGCTTCTGTAAAATTCCAACAAGCCGTTTAAGAGCAGTAGAGGCGTCAACAAATTTAAACGTAAAGGTCCATAGCTCCGTCAAGCATCATCGAACAGTAACACAAACGCGATATGCAGAACTAGACATTATACTGATGCTTCCTGTAAATTTTCGGTGAAATTCAACAAGCGGTATAGGAGGAGAAGCGGCGACAACAAGTGTAAACGTAAAACGTCAAAGGGGCATAACTCCGTCAAAGATTATGGAACAGGAACACAAACGCGAAATGCACAGCTAGACATTATACCGATGCTTCTCGTAAATTTTCGGCGAAATCCAACAAGCGGTTTAGGAGGAGTAGCGGCGACAACAAATGTAAAGTGAAAACGTCAAAAGGGCCATAACTAGACATTAACAGATAGAAGAAACATATAGTACATGGCATAACGGAATATTATTTCTAACATGTCATATGTATACAAACAAAAAAGAAAGAGATATATGACAGTCCAGGGCATAACTGAAGAGTTTTCTTGAATACCATGTGTTTACACACTAAAAAAGACAAATATAGTACATGGCATTATTAAAGATTGCTTCTTATATGTTATTTGCATACACAAAGAAAACAAAGACACAGAAAGTACATGGCATAATTGAACATTGTTTCTTGTATGTCATATGTATACACACACAACAAAGACACATATAGTACATGTCATAATTGAAGACTGTTTCTTGTATGTCATATGTATACACGGACAACGTCTGTCATGTGTACACACAGACAACAAAGCCACATATTGTACATGGCATAACTGAAGATTGTTTCTTGTAAATCATATGTATATACACTAAAACAAAGACACGGATAACACATGGCATTATTGAAGCTTGTTTTTTGTATATCATGTGTAGGGATACAGCTGACGACAACAGAGAAGATATCAACAACAGCAGCGACCACCACAGTGATGACTACTCCTTCAGTTCAGATAGGCACAGCAGGTGAGTAAACTAATAAACTAATAAAATATGTTTCAAATCTTCTTTCTGAAATTTAGCAGATATATAAAGCGTGATGATTTGGATCAGCAAATTTATTTCATTAGGCGTGGCTTATATTGTGTTATTTTTTAACATTGGGACTTTAGATGAACCTTGAAGTATGTACAGCATTCGTTAAAACAAATTCTCTGTATTGGATGGCTGCTGTTGATTGAACTGGAAGGAAAATATGTGTTGTTGTTGTTGTTTGCCCTTTTTTAAAAATTATTAACTACTTCCTACTTACCAGTTGTAAACAATGACTGTATGGATGCCCCGAATTTCCCATGTTCTGATGAAAGCACGAAAGCTGTCGTCTGCCAGGACGTTAACCTAGCCACAAAGTACTGCCCCAAGACGTGTTATATTTGTGGTAAGATTGACTTAAACTAGCTATCCCGCCAACAACAGCAAACATGTAAATCGTATGTACACTGTTTCTAACATTCCTGACGACGTGGTGAATATATAACTTACATATTTTGAGAATCCAAACTCTACAGACACAATATAAATGGTTTTAACCAGCCAGGCCGAACCCCAAAACTGGAGCGTCGATTTAATAGTTACCAACTCATAATTCATTTTACGCATATTCAATCACAGGTATTTTAAGAACCCGTGAATAATCGCCAAATATACATAATGAAATGGCCTGAACACCTAGATAGAGTTTTGACTCACGGTTTTGTAGTGTAATGTTGCCGTTTTTGGCGGGTTAGTTTCTTTAAAGAGACTGGAGACAATCCAGACGCGTGATTGGTGTCATTAACATTAATTAAATCCTATGGCTCATTGTATCTACATTAGTTTATATGTACATTGAACATGAAACTGGACCATAGTCTGATAGATGTATTATGATTTGAATTGACACGTGTCCGTCCTATAATTCTTCTAGATCATCGTCAGTCCCTTTAACAAGATGTGAGCTTTAATCGAAAATATTTAATAAGCATGTAAAGCCATTGGAACACTTATGATACGTGAAACATTTAAAATAACTTCAAAATTACGCTTCATTCATTTGAATTTTTGAAACACTAGTGGAATGTGATATATATGTCATGGCTGCAAGTAATGTGATAAATAGTGTGTCGGGGTTATACAGTGCTGTATATGCTGTATATTCGGGGTATGCTGAATGTGTCATGCTACAAAAAGTATTTGTATTGTATCCACATAACTGTATCCTCTTATTTAAGTCGATAATCAGACAACTGTCAAAATCAACACACCGCCGACGACCGTTACAACTACGCCAACAACGCACACCTTAATGACACAGAGTAAGTGCAGATGAAAAAAAGAGTTATTTTCATTTTCTTCAACTCTCCTTAGATCGTAGTACATACACACAATACATTTAAAAACGCAACACTTGGTATTTTTTTTAATTTCTAGATATGTTACAGATCCTCATGTAAAAATCTGTTTGAACTAAAATAGTAGATCAAATCTTATGCAACTGTGTATCGCCATATGTTAACCTCTTGTCAACTAAATTCCACTTTGTTTATTTCGCTCTTCGGAGCATTTAATTTTATTAGATACTGGGACCATACGCCGTACGACATGGGGAAGCAATAAACTCCATGGCCACAGCCATATGCATGCCATCTTCGGAATGGTTAAAATTGTGTACTATTAATTTTATTAATATTGAGTTCTGCTCAACCCGGGGCTAGAGGGCGTGAGCGGTAGCTAGCATATTTCACTACCGCTCATGAACAGTCTCAATCAAACCGAGACTGCAATATTTCGTATGTGTCGTGTTCGGCCGTTTCCAAAGGTCCATTATCATACTCTTTTTTGTGTGCTAACATAAAAATACAATTTTGATGTGAACACAACAAAAAACACCGGACTAAAAATAATCGAAAATCCATGTTTTTTTAATGTACTGTATGAATAGGGTGTACTTGGAGTGAGTGTATTATCGGTGTACAGTGGTACAACAATTTAAACACCACCCCTTTTTGATACATTTTACTACTATCATATTACTGATGTATCCATTCATTGGCCTCAAAATGTCGAAATGTCGTTATTAGTTCGTTATTTTATTTACGAAAAGATTATGGTCTTAGTGAATTAAGCAGGATTGCCATGTACACCTTTTAAAGTCACACAGGTTTGCATTTGCTGCATCATGTCTTAATTTGTGTTTAAATAACAAAGCATCTTTTAATTAACAAAGCCACAAAAAGATGAAAAGAAAAATGTTTTGAATCGGTCTAAATTTGATTTTAACTAATCAGTCATAGTTGTTTGCTGGAAGTTGTACACCGTCTTATGGGTATGAAACCGACCATTCCCCATTGACGCCAATGTTAAAATATCACATATGAATGATTTGCTCGCAACTTTAACTCAAGTGTATATAATGCAGCAGTGTAATTTTTTTGTACAGAGAAATAACATTCCACTTGAAAGACTACCAGAAAAGGTGGTTTCATCAGACATGCGAGAAAGTTCTTGTTTGTCCATTAAACAGGTCAGCTGTTTTAATTGAAAGTTGCTAACAACGTGTATGCATAGATTCGAAAGTAGAAACATCTTCATCAATAATCTATGAATACATTACGTATACACACGATAACTAAAACCAATAGAAATGGACCATTTCCACCCACCCCCATCCCCACACCCCACCCCCGCACGAATAATGTCCCTTTTCAACAAAGAAAGAGGGGATACTTTTTATAATAGAAACTTCGACTATACTAGCAAGTGGTGGTGGTAAACCTGTATAAACGTAGTGCGTTTGAGATAATGTATATTTGACTCAACGTACGCTGAATTTAATTAGAAATCATATGTCCTTTGGTCTTTTTACTATTTACTAATACCTTAAGCAAGAATTGTTATTGATGGACAATTTACAAGCTAGCTTAGTAGTTCCAGTAGACCATAGGAATAATAATATATGCATGTATATGTTCAAATTCATATTAGATTGTGCTAAATGATTTCATAAGAACATTCGAATAAAAATTCTATATTCATGTGTTCGAATTAGGATTTGATTCTGTATTAATTGTTTTGGTAGAATATCCGAATAAAACTCATATACCCATGAGTTCGAATTCAGATATATTTAGACGATTCGAATTGAAACACAACTATATGCACGTGCTAGAATTCAAGTTTGAGTCTGCTTCAATTTAAAGTAGACAATTGGAATTTAAAAAAAAATCCTGTATACATGAGTTCGAATTCTGATTTGATTCTGCTGATTATTTACGTAGAAGAACAAAATAAAACTTCTATAGCTATGCGTTCGAATTTCGATTGGGTTCTGCTAAATAATTTCAGTAGACCATTGTACTGATAATTCAGCCTTCCGGTGTTCGGATCCTGATATAATCTCTATCGTCTGCAACGACATAGACATGGCCATGCTCTACTGCCAAAAAACATGCGACAAGTGTGGTGTTACAACAGGTATGTATTGTTATTTCACGGGTCTTGCAACACGTGAGAACATTAACGTAATTGTTCTTTCATGTGTCTTGTAGCACGCGGGTGCATTTACGTTATCGTTCTTTCATGGTTCTTGCAACACGTCGGTGCATTACGTTATCGTTCTTTCGTGGGTTTTGCAACACGTAATTGCATGTACGTTTCCGTTCTTTCCTGGGTCTTGCAATACGTGGGTGCAATACGTTATCGTTCTTTCATTGGTCTTGCAACTCGTGGGTGCATTACGTTATCGCTCTTTCGCGGGTTTTGCAACACTTTGGTGCATTTACTTTATCGTTCATTCATAAAACCTGCAACGCATCGTTTTTCATGGGTCTTACACCACGTTGGCGCATACCCGTTATTGTTCTTTCATGGGTCTTGAAACATGTAATTGCATGTACGTTATCGTTCTTTCCAGGGCTTTGCAACACGTGGGTGCAATACGTTATCGTTCTTTCCTGGGTCTTGCAACACGTGGGTGCAATACGTTATCTTTCTTTCATGGGTCTTGCAACACGTGGGTGAATTACGTTATCGCTCATTCGCGGGTTTTGAAACACTTTGGTGCATTTACGTTATCGTTCATTCATAAAACCTGCAACTCAAGGTTGGATATTATCGTTCTTTCATGGGTCTTACAACACGTTGGCGCATACCCGTAAATGTTCTTTCATGGGTCTTGAAACACGTAATTGCATGTACGTTATCGTTCTTTCCTGGGTCTTGCAACACGTGGGTGCAATACGTTATCGCTCCATCGCTGGTTTTGCAACACTTTGGTGCATTTACGTTATCGTTCATTCATAAAACCTGCAACTCAAAGTTGGATATACGTTATCGTTCTTTCATGGGTCTTACAACACGTTGGCGCATACCCGTAAATGCTCGTTCATGGGTCATGAAACTAGTAATTGCATGTTCGTTATCGTTCTTTCCTGGGTCTTGCAACACGTGGGTGCAATACGTTATCTTCTTTCATGGGTCTTGCAACACGTAATTGCATACGTAGGTTATCGTTCTTTCATGGGTCTTGCAACTCGTAATTACATACGTAAGTTATCGTTTTTTCATGGGTCATGCAACACGTGGGTGCATTACATGATCGCTCTTTCGCGGGTTTTGCAAGACTTTGGTGCATTTACGTTATCGTTCATTCATGAAACCTGCAACTCAAGGGTGGATCTTTCATGGATCTTACAACACGTTGGCGCATACACGTTACACGTAATTGCATGTACGTTATCGTTATTTCATGGGTCTTGCAACACGGGGTGTGTATATATGTTATCATTCTTTCATGGGTCTTGCAACACGGGCGTGGATATACATTATCGTTCTTTCATGGATCTTGAAACACGGAGTGGATATATGTTATCGTTCTTTCATGACTCTTGCAACACGTGGGTGCAGTTACGATATCGTTCTTTCATGAGACCTGCAACACAAGGGTGGATATATGTTATCGTTATTTCAGTATTTCAATGTTTAACAATTAATTGAACTCCTAATATAAAGGTATGTCTATGATAATGAAGACTATCCGGAGTTGTTTTTACTATGACCTAAAGTAAATCTGGTGTGAAGTGAAATAGGATTTTTCTCAATATATTGTATATGACAAACTGGGCATGAGTGTGCAAACCATGATATAGATTTAATGTTTTAACTAATATGTCTAATTAATATTCTAGTTTATCCTTAAAGCTGTACAGTCCCTATTTTAACTGGTAATAACTCATGAATATGAATGAGTCACGTGTGAAGTAGTTTCAAATCGACGAACACCCCAAAAGTCGGTATACAAGTATAAGGAGAAATCGATACGTAAAATTTCACATTTTTATTTAGCCTCCGTACAGGTAACATCGATAAATACACGGCTCCAGAATATATGTGATAAAAAAAATAGTTGCCCGGAATGGGATTTGAACCACAGCCTTGCACTTGTAAGATTTGAAAGATGTACGCTGAACCTCTCGACCACTGCTATTTATTGGTATTTTGTAGCATTTTTAACACTAAATAGGCATTACGTAATAACAACAGCGAGCACACAAACTCATCAAGCGCTAAATAACAAGTCGATATATATATGGTTGATTTGAGGCGAAGTATTAGTTTCATATTGATAAGATACAGTATTACACCAGGCAATGTTAATTTACACGTGCGACAATATGGACTGAATATGTATTGATCCATCATTAGTTGCGTTTAAATTTGTTAAGTTATTTTGCCTCATAATATATGGTAGTTAGTATACTATTTTCTCAAGTAGCATTGTAGTTCAGTGGATAGAGCACAGGACTTGAAATCAGAAGGTCGGGTGTTCGAGCCCCGAAAGAAGCTAACTTTTTTTTTTGTAAAAATTACTGTTACCTGTGTATAGGTACGATGTGCACTGGTCGATGTATATTACAGTAAATGATTTCCTTCGCTATATTTACTCGCTTAAATACCCGATTTCGACATGAGCTGGTGAACATGAAGTTACAAATAAAGACACGCCTACAAAGAAGAAATCGATTGATATAGGGACTCTGTAGCTTTAAGGGAATAGTTCATTCTATAGAATTTACAAAAGAAAAAGCTCTTTCAAATTGACATAACACTGTGTGCCTACATTGTGAGCTGTGAATCAAGATTGCCATAACACTGTGTGCCTACATTGTCAGCTGTGAATCAAGATTGCCATAACATTGTGAGCCTACATTGTCAGCTGTGAATCAAGATTCCCATAACACTATGTGCCTGTATTGTCAGCTGTTTGTGAACGTAATGTTTTTAACTATTACCGCTTTATCCATCTTCAACTCCTCGGCGTCGAAATGTTCACAGACAGCTGACAATGTAGGGACATAATGTTATGCGAATCTTGTTAAGTCCTCTTTAGGTCAAACATTTGAAAAACCATGTAAATTGTAAATGTGTTTTAGATTTTAATAGTGTTTACGTGCATCTGCTGAGTTTTTATTCTTTATTTTCACCTCATACACACATGCTGGATCATCGTCGACAACCTCAGCAACAGTTTTACCAACAACAGGTATGTATGATTATTTGAGCCTGTATTTTAAAGGGACACTCTTCCTTCTTGAAGTATTTGTTAAATATTAATATGAACACTTCTAATTATAAATGAAGTATTATTTTCACATTAAACCTAAAATTATAAAGGTTGACAAAATGGGCCTTGGCGAGGTTAGTGGAAACTGGGGACCACTAGGACTTTAAACTGGATTCTAGCTCCACTTTTACTATATTATCATCCCAATAAAACGGGACAGTGATAATAATGGAAACTCTGAAAAGCTATAATCAGTCAAACGAGGGAGGATGGAAGGCGATATAAAAATAACACAGAGATGATCATGTATATATGAATATGAAATACATGCACCTTAAAACACAAAGCACGTTCTTATTGACCGTATTGACATAATGTGTATCCAATCAGTGTTGTACGTCAATATGTTGGACTATGTCAGTATGATTGATTATGTAAATATGTTGGACTATGTCAATATGTTGGACTATGTCAATATGCTGGACTATGTATTTCGAAATAAACGGAAGTATTGCATTTGAAAAATGCTAAGTTAAGCCTTTATAATATATTATGATAATATGAACAATGCCAAGCAACGTTAAGCTTATATCTTCAGACATCCACTATCATTCAACAATGTATAATGTTTTTTTCTTTCATTTTTGGTAAGACTACTTTCGTTAAGTTGCGTGAACAAACATACTTACAAACATACTTACAAACATACTTGCAAACATACTTACAAACATACTTACAAACATGAATTGCATGTTTTGGCATCGTTGTATTAAGTATTACTTACTGATCCCTTGGGATCATCAAACTCAATATGTGAAGCTTTAAAGTAGAATACCGCTTAAGCCGGTGCTATGGGCGTAAGAGGTTTTGCACACTCAGTTACTTCTCATGAACAGACTCAGTAAAACCGAGTCTGTTACTTTTCTCTCTTGTTAGTGTTTGTTGCTTCCAAGTGATCCCCTTTTCAGTATTTATTGACATTCACACTAGCGTTAGTTGCTGTGTGGCGGCCGTAAAAAGTCGCCCCGACTACAAAATCAGTAGTGTTATTATTTACTGATCCTTTGAGATCTTCAAACCAAATCTGTGTGACTTTAAAGTAGAATACCGCAAGAAGCCGGTGCTAAGGGCGTGAGAGGAATTGCACACTATATTACCTCCCATGAAAAGACTACAGAAAACGAGTCTGTTGTTTGTGTCTGTTGCTTCCAAGAGATCCTATTTTCAATATTTATTAATATAAAACTATGGTAGATAATGATTCATAATTAGGGGCAGGCATTTTGCTCCCATAGTTGCTGGTATAGAGTAATTATTTCTAACATCGAATATATGCAATAAAAGTTCTCCCACATCATTGCAAAAGACATAGATATGTTTGCATTTGTCCATGTTTGACATTCTGTATTGATAAATTGATAAGTACAGGGCCACACGGACACCTTGATGTTTTAAAAACTCGGGCGTCCCGTTATATTTTCTACATAACTTGCATGTTGCAAGTCATTACTAACTTGTCTTTACTCAACAACGGGTATCTATGTCATTGTTTATTTAAAGTCTGTGGTAAACAAACTAAGTAAAAGTAATCACCAATTAAATTGCAACTATAAATAACTATTAAAAATCCGTGTTGGATTAGTAGACATGTATATCTGTACTAATATTTACATTATGTGATAAATGTTTATCATACGGATAACAAGCTGTTTTCTTTGACTCATGTGATATCATACATATGTTAAGGAAATTGTGATGAATTGTAATTGATTTATGCAAGGAAGTGTTATATAAACACGCCTTCTCATTGTATCAGCTCAGTTAAGATAAACTGCATATGTGAACATGTATTGTTTGTAATACCTACCCTGTTGCCATGCTTCGTAATTGTATTTTGTATCCTCATGGGCTTTTAAGTCTATTGGACATTTGGAAAAAGAGATCGATATATCTAATACTTATTTCACTAGGTCAAAGCGAGTGGGTTTTTTTCTTCATATTACTAATTGTTAATTATATCGAACCACTAATACATTTAAACCAAAAATAGAGAAACGAAGAAAATCTGAAATCTTGAAATAGTATTTCTTTTTATTTGAATATTTGAAAGCAGTCAAAATATAATAGTTCGATTTGCTAATTTCAATGCTTGATAAATACTTCAAGGTTACAATGTGTCCCGTTAAAGCTTAAACGTTAAAACATATAAAAATGTGTTTCCGTCGGCAATATTATCGCCTCATGGGAATAGTTAGTTCTGAATCCTGAATCCTAGACAGCATAATTAAAAGCATAATTGATAGCATAATTAAAAGCATATTAATAGCATAACAAACAGCGGAAACTTTCAAAGGGTTTTATTTTCTGACCTAGGTTTGCTTGCGATTTTTTTTGAGAAAACATTAACAAGACAGTGCTGAAAAAAACAAATCTATATCGGGGTCATGCGGTTTTTAATAGCCTTCTTGAGGATATGATATACACAAAACAATTGATAAAAACAAGCATTTAAAACAGTATACAACTTGACAAAATAATCGAAATCGGAATACATTGTATTGAAAAAGACGCTTTTATTTCCTCGTCATAGGTCAACTGGGGTCGAGGCCATCCCAAATTAACCGTACATAGTTTTATACATTATTTTCAATCAGTCATAAATGACATTTGAACACATATAAATATATAGCATACAGTTAGTGATAGATAATGGTCTCATCGCGTCGCTTAATTTAAACATCGAGATGGACGTAGCCACTGGACGACCGACTGACTGACCTTATTAACAGTAATTAATAACAAATACTTCTCCTTCAACCTATAATACGATATATAAGAAACTACATCTATAAGATATAGCAATCTCTCATCACAGACGTGCGCCAGTCTGTTATTGTCACATGACATAAGTCAAACTGAACCCAGATCGCTTACGCGAACTATACAGTACATATAAAGCAAACGGAATCCTTCCCGACTACTGAATAAGCAAAGGAGATACTAGTTTATATCTACTATTTAATCATGCAACCAGCCCAGTATTCTCCGTTTCCTTCGACGGCATTACTTAAGCAAAGTTCAAAGGTGATAAATTAAACATAAAATGTATTAAACAAATGTTATTATTTCTAATAATCTAGTATCTCAAGTTAATCATGTGACTAGTGACGCCAATGGCTATCGAACTTATACCGGTGAATGAATGAATGAATGAATGAATGAATGAATGAATGAATGAATGAATGAATGAATGAATGAATGAATGAATGAATGAATGTTATAATGAGAAAATGAGTCATTATAACATCTTTCTTAAGATCTTTTTTTTGAAAAATCTTCTGAATTCTGAAATACTTGACCAGTTTTAAAAACTATGGCTCAATTTTCTTAGTTATACCATTTACAGTCAATGATATATATTAAACAGTTATTTTCTAAACAAATAAAAATAAATTGTTTTTGATACTGAAAAATAAATATTTCCGGCAGTAAAAAAATAAAACTCTATATTTCACACGTATGAAATACCACTTTCATTTCATTGCTAAAATCCACATTCCACTGCTCAGCATAGAATAAATGTATTTATCTGAAACAGAACCCAATTATTGCATTGATGACCCGCAGTACAACTGTTCCATACCTGATTTGCTCGAAATTATATGCAATGAAGCGGACCTGTCCCGTCGGTTTTGTCCACGTACTTGTGGTTTGTGCACGGACAGCACGACAACGAAAGATCACGGGGTTCCTACAACAACTGTTGCTTCTTCAGCAGGTGAGATAAATTACTTAAACAGCTTCTTGATATTTTTCGGGCAATTATATATTATTTAAAACTCAGTTTATTGGTTCTACCCGCGGAAAATGGGTCGTCTGCCTCTATCATCAAAACAACTTCCGTCATATATAGCCTAACATGTGTTTTGTTGTTGTTGTTGTTTGTTTTTGTATGGTTTACATACCAGGAGTATATAGTTACTGAGGCGTCCGTGGCCGAGTGCTTAGAGTCTGACTTGAAATCATTTGCCTCTCACCGCTGTGGGTTCGATCCCTCATGGCTCATGGCTTGCGGAACGTCGATGGTTCTACCCAGGAGCCGCCCCTGCACGACTATTCCGGGGAAATTGGGTATTCCAATGGAAACTGGAAAGACGCCATATGATTCAGCTGTTAATGCCACTATAAAATCCAATTCAATTCAATTAGCTATACTTAGAAGTATTCCGTCACTATTAAGAAATTATCAACAAGAAAATGTTAGCGTATAACATATGAATTAAAGGCTATATTAAGTCGAAGGGTACCGTCCTAGAGCCAAAAATGTAACCCTAGGTAAAGGAACATTTAACCTAATGTGTTTATACAGCCTTGATTTTCAAAGGTCATCAGGTCTTAAAAGAAACTACAACTGTTGACTAATTACAAAACTGAAATATAGTCTTTCTATAAATTTGATAGGTTGACTTCAAACGAAAGTAGCATTTGGAGGGCCTCATCTTATGACAAAATTAAATAACATCATTTGCTCATACAATTGTATGTACAGTTATCTGTACACATATTCTATCCACTAAATACAATTGGGTTGAAATAGGTCCATAGAGATACAGACCCTGTATTGTTGTATGTCGTGTGAAACGACATTCACTTTGAAAGATGTTTTTGAATGTCGTATGCCGAATGTCGTATGTCGAATGTTTTATTTCGCCTGAAACGACATTCACTTTGAAGGATGCTTTTGAATGTTGTATGTCAAATGTCGTATGCCGAATGTCGTATGTTGTATGTCGCGTGAATCGACATTGACTTTAAAGGATGCTTTGAATGTCGTATGTTGAATGTCGTATGTCGAGTGTCGTATGTCGAATTTCGTATGTATACTGAAACGAAAAAGAAACGCATAATGGGTATTTCCGCTATATATTGTATGTTTAATATGCTACTGCTAATCGAATGGTACAGGGCAACACTAAGCCTGTCCTTTCGGAAAGAAGGTTTAAACAGCACCAAACACACCAATGATTACCCCTTTAAAGTTTCATTATCGACAGAATGCGCATTTGGCTCAAGCAGGTGAGCAAACTTAGGCTTTAAACGTTGCAAACTCTTAAAAGTGAACACAATACTGAAATGGTTTGACTCTTTCAAGCGACACTTCAGCATTTATGAATTTTATGTAACAAAGTATACTTTGATTAAAAGGTCTACCACATGACAGAGTTGTTCTTTCTGTTATTAGTTGTAGCCCCTTTTTGTACAAAACACATTGGGATTACGTGGAATTACATGTATTTAATAGTGGAGTAATGGCAATTTTTTGTTTATGCGTTTCTTTTTCCTTCCAGTGTATAATGTCGAATGTCGTATGTCGAATGTTGTACGCCGCGTGAAACGACACTCACTTTTAACAATGTTTTTTAATGTCGAATATCGTATGTCGAATGTCAAATGTCGTATATCGAATGTTGTAAGTCGAATGTCGTATGTCGAATGTTGTATTTCGAATGTCGTATGTCGCGTGAAACGACATTCACTTTGAACAATGTTTTTGAATGTCTAATGTCATATGTCGTATGTCGTATGTCGAATGTTGTATGTCGCATATCGTATGTCGTAGGTCGCGTGAAATGACATTCATTTTGAAGGATGCTTTTGAATGTCGTATGTCGAATCTCGTATGTCGTATGTCGAATCTCGTATGTCGAATGTCGAATGTCGTATGTCGAATGTCGTATATACAATGTTGTATGTCGCGTGAAATGACATTCACTTTAAAGGATGTTTTTGAATGTCGAATGTCATATGTCGAATGTTGTATGTCGCGTGAAACGACATTCTCTTAGAAGGATGTTTTTGAGTGTCGTATGTCGAATGTCGAATGTCGTATGTGAAATGTCAATGGTCGTATGTTGAGCCAACTTCACGCAGCTGTATTAAACCGATTTCTGTTTGCAGGCGTGTCTTCCTTTGTAACTTCATGTTCACCAGCTCGTGGCGAAATCAGATATTTATGCGATTAAATTTAACGCACAACATCATTTCCTGTATATACGTCGAGTAGTGCATATCGTACATATAATAACCTGAAGAAAAAAATTGCCTCCCTCGGGACTTGAACACAGGGACTTCTTGAAAATACGGTATATTTAGTACCATTTATAATAAGGCAACATAACTTTACATATCTGAACTCACCTCATACGTATCAGTATATAGTGCATCATGTGGCACATGTAAATTAACTATGCGTGATGTAATAAAATCTGTTATCAAATTAAAACTAGGATTATCTCGATAGTTTAATTGTGTGTGTGTATCTGCGCTAGTTACTGCGTAGTACCTAGTTAGTGCTAAAAGTTATATACTACGTACCAATATATATACTACGTACCGGCCGAGTGGTTATAGCTACATCAACAAGTACAAGTAAAAGCTAAACGTTACTGGTTCAAATCTCGTTCATGGGCAGTTTTGTTCATGACATATAATTGGAAGCCGTATATTGATCGATGTATGTTACCTATACGGAGGTTAGATAAAATGTGATATTTTACGCGTCGATTCTGGCTTATATACCGAATATACCGACTTTTTGGTTGCTCGTCGATTTAAAACTACTTCACCCGTGACTAGTTCATATTAATGAGTTAGTACAAGTGTAAGTATAGCGTCTGTAGCTTTAATGAGATTGGAAACAGTACAGCCCCTACGTATGTAATTAATACATGTCCGATACCATTACATGTCCCATGTGTGTAGATACCGCAGATAATTGCATGTACGATACCATTATAGGTCCCACGTGTGTAGATACCGCAGATAAATGAATGCACGATGTCATTACAGATCCCACGTGTGTAGATACAGCAGATAAATGAATGTACGATACCATTACATGTCCCACGTGTGTAGATACCGCAGATAAATGCATGTACGATACCATTACAGGTCCCACGTGTGTATATTTACCGCAATTAAATGCATGTACGATACCATTACATGTCCCACGTGTGTAGATACCGCAGATAAATGCATGTACGATGTCATTACAGGCCCCACGTGTGTATATATACCGCAAATAAATGAATGTACGATACCATTACAGGTCCCACGTGTATATATAACGCAGATAAATGAATGCACGGTACCATTACAGGCCCCACGTGTGTATATACCGCAGATAAATGAATGCACGGTACCATTACAGGTTCCACGTGTGTATATACCGCAGATAAATGAATGTACGGTACCATTACAGGTTCCACGTGTGTATATACCGCAGATAAATGAATGTACGGTACCAATACAGGTCCCACGTGTGTAGATACCGCAGATAAATGAATGTACGATACCATTACAGGTCCCACGGGGTAGATACCGCCGATAAATGAATGTACGGTACCATTACAGGTCCCACGTGTGTAGATACCGCAGATAAATGAATGTACGATACCATTACATGTCCCACGTGTGTAGATACGACAGATAAATGAATGTACGATACCATTACAGGTCCCACGTGTTTTGATACCGCAGATAAATGAATGTATGGTACCATTACAGGGCCCACGTGTGTAGATACCGCCGATAAATGAATGTACGATACCATTACAGGTCCCACGTGTGTAGATACCGCAGATAAATGAATGTACGATACCATTACAGGTCCCACATGTCAAGATGTCCCAGGGTATGATTGTATATCAGTAGCAGACATTGTTTGTCAAGATAAAGACCTTGTCAAGCTTTGTGCAAATACGTGCAATGCATGCAATGGTAAGTCAACTGATAATTCCCATTCTATATCTTCCGGTTGAAAGGGACGCACGGCAATCTTGACACATGTTTCGAATTAGTACTTTGATGTTTTGTTATATCCGTCCTTTTCGAATGAAAAAAAAAGTATATACTGTGGTTGGTCCCGTCCGTGCGTCCGTGACATCATTCCGTTAGTCGGTTGCTCGTTACCTGAACTCCTCCTTTATTAGTTAACGTAATGATATATAATATTGAACAGTGGTTGCCTTGGATGTTTAGATGACACAGAATGCTTCTAACTCAAGGTTTGAACCCTGGATCAGAAGTCAAGGTCAAAAGATCAAATTCACCAAAATGAACATTAACACCATAGTTATTAATATACTCAGTTGCAAAAGATACTGGAAACTTTGAAAATTTCACTTTACATCCTATTCTCTTTATCAAGAGACAGTCCCTTAATGATTCGACCTTTTGAAAAACAAATGACAACATGATATTGGCAATGCAATGGTAAAAACGTTGGTACCAAACATGGCACATTCATTTTGGAATTTATCAATTTAATTCTAAAAAAACGTTATACAATGAAATCTAAACAAAAGTCAGTGTCCACTTTCTTTTGCAACTGAGTATATGTTAAATGGCATTTTACATGCTATTAGTAATGATATACACATAAAATATAGAACTGGTTTTGTGATTTGATATACGGACCCTCCTCCTCAGGTGAGGGCCTCATGTTCATAGTATTAATATACATATAAGATATGGAACTGTTTTTGTGATTTGATGTACGGATACTCGGGTGAGGGGCCTTATGTTCATATTCATCACAGATATACGGACCCTTCTCCTCAGGTGAGGGGCCTTATGTTCATAGCCATCGCAGATGCACGGACCCTCCTCCTCCTCCTCCTAGATTGTCCTGTTCGACTTTTATATCTACTGTTACTTTTTTTACCATTTACAGGAGTTGTCTAAAGTCGGATGCCCGTCTTGCGAAGAAGCGAGGATTGTATTTTTTGTAAAGACATGGACAGTAGCGTGTGATGTTTGTGGTGTAACACGTAAATTGTGATTTCAATAGATTTTGTTTAAAAAAAACGTCGAAATATTAGTGTTAACTTATGTGATTGGATACATTAATATATGGATGTTTAGTTACAGTAAATGAGGTTCACCCGTTGATCTGATTAGGTATATTAGTTTAATATACTTATGAATGGTTACTGTAAATGAGGTGGACATGTTAATTTGTCTCCATTTTACTGTCTTTAAATGGTCACTCTTGCTTGAGGCTTTGAGAGACCATTTGGAAAATGTTTTTCAAATTGGCATTAGACCAGACTGGCCCATGAGGCAACATATTGCCATTACAAACATACAGTTACATGACTGATGATCAACACATAAATTCAACAACATCCGATGAAATTTAAAAGTGATGTGTGCATATTATAACATTTAATTGGCAATAATTCTAGATAATGTTTCTGTTTGTGAGAAAACACTTACATTAACTACTGCATGTTATGGCTGAATAACTACTGTATGTTATGGCTGAATAACTACTGTATGTTATGGCTGAATAACTTTTGTACGTTATGACTGAATAACTATTGTATGTTATGGCTGAATAAATATTGTATGTTATGGCTGACTAACTATTTATGTTATGGCTGACTAACTAGTGTATGTTATGGCTGACTAACTACTGTATGTTATGGCTGAATAACTACTGTATGTTATGGCTGAATAACTACTGCATGTTATGGCTGAATAACTACTGTACGTTATGGCTGAATAGCTACTGTGTGTTATGGCTGAATAACTACTGTATGTTATGGCTGAATAACTACTGTATGTTATGGCTGAATAACTATTGTATGTTATGGCTGAATAACTTTTGTACGTTATGACTGAATAACTATTGTATGTTATGGCTGAATAAATATTGTATGTTATGGCTGACTAACTATTTATGTTATGGCTGACTAACTAGTGTATGTTATGGCTGACTAACTATTGTACGTTATGGCTGAATAACTATTGTACGTTATGGCTGAATAACTTTTGTACGTTATGACTGAATAACTATTGTATGTTATGGCTGAATAAATATTGTATGTTATGGCTGACTAACTATTTATGTTATGGCTGACTAACTAGTGTATGTTATGGCTGACTAACTATTGTACGTTATGGCTGAATAACTATTGTACGTTATGACTGAATAACTAGTGTATGTTATTGCTGAATAACCATTGTACGTTATGGCTGAATAACTATTGTATGTTATGGCTGAATGACTACTGTATGTTATGGCTCAATAACTATTGTATGTTATGGTTATATAACTATTGTATGTTGTGTTATGGCTGAATAACTATTGTATGTAATGGCTGAATAACTACTGTATGTTATGGCTGAATAACTATTGTACGTTATGGCTGAATAACTAATGTACGTTATGGCTGAATAACTACTGTATGTTATGGCTGAATAGCTACTGTATGTTATGGCTGAATAACTACTGTATGTTATGGCTGAATAACTAATGTACGTTATGGCTGAATAACTATTGTACGTTATGGCTGAATAACTAATGTACGTTATGGCTGAATAACTACTGTATGTTATGGCTGAATAACTATTGTATGTTATGGCTGAATAACTACTGTACGTTATGGCTGAATAGCTACTGTGTGTTATGGCTGAATAACTACTGTATGTTATGGCTGAATAACTATTGTATGTTATGGCTGAATAACTACTGTACGTTATGGCTGAATAGCTACTGTATGTTATGGCTGAATAACTATTGTACGTTATGGCTGAATAGCTACTGTGTGTTATGGCTGAATAACTACTGTATGTTATGGCTGAATAACTACTGTATGTTATGGCTGAATAACTATTGTATGTTATGGCTGAATAACTACTGTACGTTATGGCTGAATAGCTACTGTATGTTATGGCTGAATAACTACTGTATGTTATGGCTGAATAACTATTGTATGTTATGGCTGAATAACTACTGTACGTTATGGCTGAATAGCTACTGTGTGTTATGGCTGAATAACTACTGTATGTTATGGCTGAATAACTATTGTATGTTATGGCTGAATAACTACTGTATGTTATGGCTGAATAACTATTGTATGTTATGGCTGAATAACTACTGTACGTTATGGCTGAATAGCTACTGTGTGTTATGGCTGAATAACTACTGTATGTTATGGCTGAATAACTACTGTATGTTATGGCTGAATAACTATTGTATGTTATGGCTGAATAACTACTGTACGTTATGGCTGAATAGCTACTGTGTGTTATGGCTGAATAACTACTGTATGTTATGGCTGAATAACTATTGTATGTTATGGCTGAATAACTATTGTACGTTATGGCTGAATAGCTACTGTGTGTTATGGCTGAATAACTATTGTATGTTATGGCTGAATAACTACTGTACGTTATGACTGAATAGCTACTGTATGTTATGGCTGAATAGCAAACATCACACTACAAAAGAAATCGCATCAGATGAAACCTTACATGTATTAGTATATATCCATAAGCTAAGAAAAATGTATATACATTGGAGAAGAAACATATAAATGCACGTAAGTTAAATGTTATTTACGGAATAAAATGCATGCACGTAGACATGCATGCGTCGTTGTTACAATGATCGTATAATACTTTTCAAAGCACATGTATATGGTCTACTTTAAAGAAGGTATCGTGCCAACAACAGCCAAATTAACAGATGTACACCGTTTGTAAACCTATTGACGCGGAGGTGTATATATAACTTATTGACGCGGAGGTGTATATATAACTTATTGACGCGGAGGAATATATATAACTTACATATTTTGAGAATCCAGACTCTATAGACACAATATAAACGGTTTTAACCATCCAAGGTAAACCCCGAAACTGGTGCGCCGAATTACGAGTTACCAACTCATAATTCATTTTACGCATATTCAATCGAAGGTATTTTAAAACCTGTCAAAAAACTATAATTTTAAACGGGCATATGCATTATTATATGAACTAAACACCTGCATAGAGCTTTTGTAAACTGTTTCTTAAGTGTAATTGTCCCTTTATTTGGCGGGTTAGTTTCTTTAAAAGAAATACTATTGTTCGTGCACTTGTTTCATCAAAGGTTTTTTGGAATTTTTACATGAAATTCAACTATTAACTAAATTAGTTGCATATCAATGAAACATTTTTAGTCGTAAATAAAAATACCTTTCTTTTCAAAATCGGTTGAGACGTAACAATTTCACGTTCGAAAGTTGTTTTTGATATGGAATTTAAATGCAAAATTCTGCTGCATCAAAAATTAGAAGAAAAAATCAGTGTTTTTTTATCCACAAATGGTTTTAATGTGTTGGGCAAACGTGACTTAAGACATGATGAAAGTTTAATTGCAAACTACTGAAGTTATATGCGATTTTTTATTTTCTGCTTTCCCAGCAACAAGGAGTTTACACGGGGAAAGCCGCATCAAAAAGCATTTTGGTTGTAAAATATATATTTCTCAATCGATTTTCTGGTATACTAAGGTATATTTATTTACCACTAAAATGCCAGTTCCAATGATATATAATATGAGAAAAACTATTTCTAAAACAGTATTATAATTACCATTTTCGTTAATAAATATAATAATTTTGATCAATGTTTGCAAGTTGCATGATTTGCATGTGTCAGCTGTTTAATATTGATGTTTGCGAAAGGAAAGTCATATCTCAAAAGAATATATACATACTCTTTTAATTAAAATGGCATATGAAAAATACACCCAAAAAATATTTCATACAATACTATTGTTTTCGATGATGTTTTTATTATATACTGAAAGGAAAAAGAAACGCATAATGAGTAGTTCCGCTATATATTGTATGTTAAATATGCTACTGCTAACTGAATGGTACAGGGCGACATTAGGCCTGTCCTTTCGAAACGAAGGTTTAAACAGTACCGAACACACCAATGGTTACCCCTTTAAAGTTTCATTATCGACAGCATGCGCATTTGGCTCGAGCAAGTGGGCAAACTTAGGCTTTAGACGTTGCAATCACTTAACATTAAACACAATACTGAAATGGCTTCACTTTTTCAAGCGTAACTTCAACATTTATGAGTTTCGTGTAACAGAGTATACTTTGATTAAAAGGTCTACTACATGACAGAGTTGTCCTTTCTGTAATTAGTACATAAGTAGCCCCATTTTGTACAAAACATGGGAATATCTGGAATATTACGTGGAATTAGGTGTATATAATAGTGTAGTATAGGCAATATTTTGATTATGCGTTTCTTTTTCCTTTCAGTATAGTTTATGTGCCCATCAAATTGAATGTGTTTGGTGCACTTTGAAGATTGCCTGCTGAAGTTGCAATTTCAAGAATTACAAAATCAGCCAACTTCCTGTCAGTGAATAATGGCATGCTAATATAAATCATTCACGTCAGTTCTTTAAAAAAAAACGTTTGATTAATTCATTTTGAGCGCTGTTTATTGAAACAATCACTATAAACAAGATAGTGTTTCAGCCGCGCCGAATAGCGTAATGTGATCTGGAAGGTGTGGGAAATATATGCCAAATTGCAGCAGTTTCACTTTGCTACTTCAATGTTTATAATTTTTTCCCATACGTATGTGGATTTTCTCACGTACAAGATGAACAACAAGGTCATTAGAAGGTTTTACTACAGGGTGTCCTCAAAAGACATGGATATTTTTATTAATGTCGCCTACAATAGTCAAACATACCACTTCTACCAAACGTCCATTATGTGTTGCCTCTCTATCGATCATGCAAATATGGTGTGTCCATATTGTATGTATAGTCGACTATTGTATGGTATGTCCATATTGTATGTATAGCTGTCTATTGTAAATCTTCATCCTGATCAGAATAACTAAAACAATTAATCAAATATAATGGAACATAGCTGGAATACAATAAAACACACTGTACCATTGCTGAAAACTATAAAACATATGGAGCATAGCTAAGCAATATAAAACACATTGTACCATAGCTAAAAACTATAAAACAAACTGGAGCATAGCTAAGCAATATAAAACACACTATAACATAGGTAAAACACTATAAAATAAACTGGAGCATAGCTTAGCAATATAAAAAACACTGTACCATAGCTAAACAGTATAAAACAAACTGGAGCAGAGCTAAGCAATATAAAACACAATGTAACATAGGTAAAACAGTATAAAACAAACTGGAGCATAGCTAAGCAATATAAAACACAATGTAACATAAGTAAAACACTATAAAACAAACTGGAGCATAGCTAAGCAAAATAAAACACACTGTACCATAACTAAACACTATAAAACAAACTGGAGCATAGCTTAGCAATATGAAACACACTGTACCATAGCTAAACAGTATAAAACAAACTGGAGCAAAGCTAAGCAATATGAAACACAATGTAACATAGGTAAAACACTATAAAACAAACTGGAGCATAGCTAAGCAATATAAAACACACTGTACAATAACTAAACACTAAAAACCAAACTGGAGCATAGCTAAGCAATATAAAACACACCGTACCATAGCTAAACAGTATAAAACAAACTGGAGCAGAGCTAAGCAATATAAAACACAATGTAACATAGGTAAAACACTATAAAACAAACTGGAGTATTACTAAGCAATATAAAACATTCTGGAGCATAGCTAAGCACTATAAAGCATACTGGAGTATAGCTAAATACAATAAAACATACTGGATCATATCTAAACAACATCAAATATACTGGAGCATAGCTAAACACAATAAAACATACTGTAGCATAGCTAAGCAATATAAAACATACTGGGGCATAGAATGATAAGCAAAATAAAACGCACTGTAGCATAGCTAAAACACTACAAAACAAACTGGAGCATAACTAAGCAATACAAAACATACTGGAACATAGCTAAGCAATATAAAACATACTGGAGAATAGCTAAGCACTATAAAGTATACTGGAGCATAGCTAAGAAATATAAAACATACTGGAGCATACCCAAAACACTTTAAAACATACTGGAGCATACCTAAGCACTATAAAACATACTAGAGCATAGCTAAGCACTATAAAACATACTGAAGTATAGCTAAGCAATATAAAATATACTGGAGCATAGCCAAAACAATATAAAACATACTTGAGCATAGCTAAGAAATATAAAACATACTGGAGCATAGCTAAGCCCTATAAAACATACTGAAGCATAGTTAAGCAATATAAAACAGACTGGAGCACAGCCACAACAATATAAAACATACTGGAGTATAGCTAAAAAATATAAAACATACTGGAGCATAGCTAAGCTCTATACAACATACTGCAGCATAGCATAGCAATATAAAACATACTGGAGCATAGCTAAGAACTATAAAACATATCGGAGCATAGCTAATCAATATAAGACATACTGGAGCATAGCTAAGCAAAATAAAACATACTGGAGCATAGCTAAGCACTATACAACATACTGGAGCATATATAAAACACTATAAAACATACTGGAGCATAGCTAAGCAATATAATATAAAACATACTGGAGCATAGCTAAGCACTATACAACATACTGGAGCATAGATAAGCACTATAAAACATACTATAAAACATACTGGAGCATAGCTAAGCACTATAAAACATACTGGAGCATAGCTAAGCAATATAATATAAAACATACTGGAGCTTAGCTAAGCACTATAAAACATACTGGAGCATAGGTAAGCAAAATAATATAAAACATACTGGAGCATAGCTAAGCCCTATAAAACATACTGGAGCATAGCTGAGCAATATATTATAAAACATACTTGGAGCATAGCTAAGCACTATAAAACATACTGGAGCATAGCTAAGCAATATAATATAAAACACACTGGAGCATAGCTAAGCACTATAAAACACTGGAGCATAGCTAAGCACTATAAAACATACTGGAGCATAGCTAAGCAATATAATATAAAACATACTAGAGTATAGCTAAGCAATATAATATAAAACATACATACTGGAGCATAGCTAAGCACTATAAAACATACTGTAGCATAGCTAAGCACTATAAAACATACTAGAGCATAGCTAAGCAATATAATATAAAACATACTGGAGCATAGCTAAACAATATAATATAAAAACGTACTGTAGCATAGCTAAGCACTATAAAACATACCGGAGCATAAACGTTGAGGTTGATAGCGTGAAATATCAACCCGGCAGGGTATGGGTATTTTACATGGAGTGTTTACAGTGAGGTATAATAATATAACATGCAACCCCTCTAACACACACTAGAACTAGCCGTATTCTACTTTAAAGCCACAAAGATTGTACTTGATGATCCCGAAAGACCAGTAACTAATAAAACTACTGATTTGTAGTCGGTGTGACTTTTTACAGCCGTCACAAAGTAACTAACGCTAGCGTGAATGTCAATAAATACTGAACAGGGGATCCATTGGAAGCAACAAACACAAACAAGAGTCTTAAGTAGCAGACACGGCTGTACTGGGACTTTCATGAGATGTCTCCCGCACCCTACACACACACAGACACCCACCCACCATCCCTACCCCTCTCTAGCACTGGCTTACATAGCTACTTTAAAGCCACACACATTGAGTTTGATGATCCCTAAAGGAACAGAAAGTATAGAGAATGTAGTATAAGGTTGAACACCTCTGGATCGTAGCTAATACCATAGAAACCATAATGGATCATAGATAAACACAATGGATCATAGATAAACACAATAATGGATCATAGATAAACACAATGGATCATAGATAAACACAATGGATCATAGATAAACACAATAATGGATCATAGATAAACACAATAATGGATCATAGATAAACACAATGGATCATAGATAAACACAATAACTGATCATAGATAAACACAATAATGGATCATAGATAAACACAATGGATCATAGATAAACACAATAATGGATCATAGTTAAACACAATGGATCATAGATAAAAACAATAATGTATCATAGTTAAACACAATAATGTATCATAGATAAACACAATAATGGATCGTAGATAAACACAATAATGGATCGTAGATAATCACAATAATGGATCATAAATAAACACAATAATGGATCATAGATAAACACAATAATGGAACATAGATAAACACAGTAATGGGTCATAGATAAACACAATAATGGATCATAGATAAACACAATGGATCATAGATAAACACAATAATGGATCATAGATAAACACAATAATGTATCATAGATAAACACAATAATGGATCGTAGATAAACACAATAATAGATCGTAGATAATCACAATAATGGATCATAAATAAACACAATAATGGATCATAGATAAACACAATAATGGAACATAGATAAACACAGTAATGGATCATAGATAAACACAATAATGGATCATAGATAAACACAATAATGGATCATAAATAAACACAATAATGGATCATAGATAAACACAATGGATCATAGATAAACACAATAATGGATCATAAATAAACACAATAAAGGATCATAGATAAACACAATGGATCATAGATAAACACAATAATGGATCATAAATAAACACAATAATGGATCATAAATAAACACAATAATGTATCATAGATAAACACAATAATGGATCATAGATAAACACAATAATGTATCATAGATAATCACAATTATGGATCATAGATAAACACAATAATGGATCATAGATAAACACAATAATGGATCATAGATAAACACAATAATGGATCATAGATAAACACAATAAAACACTCCTGATTATAGTTAAACGATATTAATCATACTGGATTAGTGTAAAGGATTTATATTCTAAATATATTATAGCTACGACAGATAACGTGTTTTATAAGCGTACATACAATGTCATATAATTAATTGCTGTTAGTCATTAATTAAGCGTTTTTTTCTCGCCTTTCTGAAATGCATGCTTTCTTGAATTATCCCGCCTTCAGATGACCTCGCGAATATCAACTTTCGTTTGGCATGTTCATTGTAAGATTTGACAGTTTATTAGAAATGTGAGGAGACATTTTGCGACCTAGATGCGTGTTTGCTTGGTTTGTGGGAAATATTAATACCACTCGTTATGCGTACAACAGCCTCGTTATCAATTGAACCAAGCTGTCAACTACAATGTATACAAATTGCATTTCTTTACTTTATAAAAATGTAATGTTTAACCAAAGTTTTTATAGGTTCCCGTTTTTGGGACAACCTGTACTATACATGTTTTCAATATGAAGCGTTTGGTGCGGTATTCGGAATACATTTTGTTATCCACCGTTTAATCTCATGCCAAGAACCCAATATGATATACTGATAAGTAATCAAGTGTGAAGTTTAAGGTTAATTCCTTTATTTTTACAATCTAAATGTTGGCTTCAAGTTTCAATGGCATAATTTTTAAGATATAAACAATTGCGTTTCAGAATTCGTGCGCCATATGGTTGCAAAGGCAGCACTACACTAACTGTATAAACGTTGCCGTATGTTTTCGCTTCCCAACATTATTAGCATTATTGATAACCCTTTTATTTGTGTGATGTCACATACATTGCCTCTTATTTATCGTAGCAATTGTTGTATGCATAAATACGTGTTTTTGGTTAACTGTGGTCATTGAATGTTACATTTTCTACATTTATGATATCAATGACCATTCTTTATTTGTCGTAATACGATGGGCCTACATCGGTAACCTGTGCACAGATATCCAGTAATGTATGGCTTCATCAGTTAACATGTGTTCCAGTACATTACGTGGCCCTACACCTACTCATCAGTGCCTGTGTTCCAGTACATTACGTGGCCCTACACCTACTCATCAGTGTCTGTGTTCCAGTACAGTACGTGGCCCTACACCTACTCATCAGTGCCTGTGTTCCAGTAATATAGACCTACACCAGTTAGCCTATGTTCCAATTAAATACGCCTTAACCAATTAGCATGTGTTGGTTTACAGTATATATACGACAGTTAGTCCCTTCTCCAGGACATTAGGTATTTAACTAATTAGTCTGTGTTCAAATACAATATATATAGCATGTGTTCATGTACAGTAGACCTACGCCAGTAAGCCTGTATTTTAATACAGTAGGCCTGCGTCTATTCATAAACATCCTGGCCAAATGGACTCGTTCAAGACAGATTCTAATAATCAATAATTTAGTGGTGTTTACCCTTGTATCATTTGAGAGATTTTACGAGAAGTTAACAGAATAACACTCTTGAATAAAACATTCAGTCGTTCATAGCTTCATGTGCAAAGCGCATCATGCTTTACAGAACAGTTTTCATTATTGTGACACTCTTTAACATCGCGGAGTCAAGGCTCAACCATGAGCCTGCTTGCTCCAAATACGAGTTTGAAGAGAAGGTTTTGGAGAAACTCGTCCGAATGGAGCACCAATTAGAACTTAACCAAAATAATATGAAGATCTGGGAACAGAGAATCAACGACGGGATAACGGAATTTAATGAAGCAGACACAAGAAGAAAAGCAGAGTTTGAGAAAAAGAACATCTTGCTGGAAAAAGTCTCTTCAGGACTTCAACAACAAGGTGTTCGGTTATCACAAGATGTGATGGACGCACAGGCTGATATCAACAAGACTATCATTGCTCGGTTGGAAAGTCAAGAGCTGGACATAACAAATAAAATGAAAGGTGAGCGTGTTTTGGTACATTTCAAAACTGCATAGTCATTATAATATTCATTTGACCATTATATCCACATCAGAGATATCGGAAAATAATTATCTATTGAGGAGAGGGGCCAAGAGGGTACAAGAGGGTGGGATACTGGAGACAAGGAGGCGGAAGTCGGGAGATAAGGGGCGGAGCGGAAGACAAGGGGACGTGGGTCGGGAGAGAAAGTGGCGAAAGATTTTTGATGAAGAATTACCATAGTCTGAAAGTCGTTTTTGGTAAAATAATCTGTCTATATCCTATCAAAATATTTAACTGAACATTAAATGATCTTAAAATGAAGAATTATTACCTATTAACGACCATTATCTTGTCTGTCCCCTACATTGATCGATATCAAACAATCAATTAACGATATCATAACTTGAACTAGTAATAATAATTAACTAAATAAATATAAGAAACTATTTATTTAGCGAAATATTAACCGAAATTAAAATTACTAAGCTATATCATGAATTGACTTGTTGATATCAAGAATAGAATTGTCGATATCTCTCAAAATTTAAAATCGAAATTTTAAATCGATTAGTAACAGTTGTGTTCAAAGTGTTGATAGAAAAGAAGGTGAAGTGGGCCGGCATGTAGTGTTACCCTTGTCTGTATATCTGTCCCGTTCTTCGTTCGTTTGGTTTACTGCCATTAACATATTAACATGTTTTACATCTACATGACAACAATATGTTCATTCCAACAGTAGTTCAATAATTAAAATTTTACATTCAAGTTTTTCAATAAAAGTAGATATAAAGGGCGAACAGGAAATGTATCACGCAAGGACACAGTCAAGCACAAAAACGCACAGAAATGAACAACAACTACAAAGATGGAGAAAATGCAAGACATGACATCACAACCATAAAAGGGTTGACAGTAGAGCTACGGCCTTGGAACGGTCAGTGGCAAAAAAATGGCCGCTGTGGGGTTTCAATCAGGTTCTATTGAGCACCAAACCTCACCCTTACCCTATTGTCTAATTAAAACAATTACTCAGAGTCAAAATTGATACCTCACTCTTACCCTATTGTCTAACTAAAACAATTACTCAGAATCAAAACTGATACCTCACTCTTACCCTATTGTCTAATTAAAACAATTACTCAGAATCAAACTAATACCTCACTCTTACCCTATTGTCTAATTAAAACAATTACTCAGAATCAAACTGATACCTCACTCTTACCTTATTGTCTAATTAAAACAATTACTCAGAATCAAACTAATACCTCACTCTTACCCTATTGTCTAATTAAAATAATTACTCAGAATCAAACTGATACCTCACTCTTACCCTATTGTCTAATTAAAACAATTACTCAGAATCAAACTAATACCTCACTCTTACCCTATTGTCTAATTAAAACAATTACTCAGAATCAAACTGATACCTCACACTTACCCTATTGTCTAATTAAAACAATTACTCAGAATCAAACTAATACCTCACTCTTACCCTATTGTCTAATTAAAATAATTACTCAGAATCAAACTGATACCTCACTCTTACCCTATTGTCTAATTAAAACAATTACTCAGAATCAAACTAATACCTCACTCTTACCCTATTGTCTAATTAAAATAATTACTCAGAATCAAACTGATACCTCACTCTTACCCTATTGTCTAATTAAAACAATTACTCAGAATCAAACTAATACCTCACTCTTACCCTATTGTCTAATTAAAACAATTACTCAGAATCAAACTGATACCTCACTCTTACCCTATTGTCTAATTAAAACAATTACTCAGAATCAAACTGATACCTCACTCTTACCCTATTGTCTAATTAAAACAATTACTCAGAATCAAACTGATACCTCACTCTTACCCTATTGTCTAATTAAAACAATTACTCAGAATCAAACTAATACCTCACTCTTACCCTATTGTCTAATTAAAACAATTACTCAGAATCAAACTGATACCTCACACTTACCCTGTTGTCTAATTAAAACAATTACTCAGAATCAAAACTGATACCTCTTTCAAACGTCATACTCACTTACATCTACGTGACAGCAACACACTCCTACCCTCAGTAGGTCAATGTGAATGACCTTGAACTACTTCAAATATCAATTTCGCTTATTTGTCAATCAATAATATTGCCATACAGTCTCCAAACTGTAATACATATCATTCACACGTACATATACATGACAACGACAATGTCAAACCATAAATAGGTCACTGTAAATGACCTTGACCTATTTTTGTATTTAAGTTAGTTGGATTTCTTGCTCAACAACAGCCATACAGCTTTCAAACTACATACACATTAAAATCTACAATGTATTGAATTTGTTCTATGTGACTGACAGCGCTACAGCGGGGCATCCATACCCCATGGACACATGTTGTACCAATTTTAACTTTTCACTATGCCATATATGAGTACATGTATTTACGTAGATGGAGAAAGTCCAGTTTGGAAACTTTATGAATATTAAAGAACAGGTATATTTTATTATTCGATTGTTGGAGATTTATGTGTTTTGTTTGAATGGTGTTTTACATCATTTTAGCACATGTTAATATATGCCTGCCGATATTTTTTTGTGGTAGAGGCAGTACTGTATACCTCCCACCATCCGTAAGAATCAACAATTTCTCACTTGACAAGTCGAGCTCTCAGTGGGATTCGAACCTGCATAGGTGAGAGGCAAGGAAGTTTTAGACGCAGCGTCTTTACTATCCAGGTCACGGAGGCCTTTATTGGAAAACAGACGTGGTGCATCCATCAGTGTCATTCAAAAATCACAGTTCAGTATTTTGAATAAGTTCCCACACATAAAATCGCATCCAAGTAAACACTGCTTATGAATTTGTTGAAATATGCCACTTATTAAATATATAGAACGGCTTACTCTATAAACGTACAATTCTAACTAGCTAACTTTCAAAAACACACAACGCTTACACAGGTGGCAGTATCAGTGTTGGGAACTAACAAAAAATTAAAATAAACAAATAATCAAACAATCAAACAAACAAGCAAGCAAGTAAACAAACAAACACGGAAGCAATCAAACAAGCAAACAAAAAAACAACATACAAAGAAACAAATAAAGAAATAAATAACAAGCTCAATAAATAATGAAATGTGTTATTTATACAAAATAATGTGTTATTTGTTAAAAACAAACATATTTTAAGTTATAACCATGATATCTGCAGTAATCTGGGACGTTTTTAAAACTGAAAAAAATGTTTGTTTTAAACAATAACACATCATTTTATTTATTATTTATTTATTATTTATTTATTTATTTATCTATTTATTTATTTTATTTTATTTTTTTCGGTTTAGTTTCTAACACTGATACTGCCACCTGTGAGTGCTTATAATCTAACAGCCATGTTTTACTCAATCATTTCATGTCATTTTCCTGGGATTTTTCAGATCTCGATGCACTAAAGACTCCCACCGTTGTATTCAAAGCACGGGCCATTTCTCCAACAACTCCAACACGTGGTAGCATCATCCGGTTTACAAAGACCGTCATCAACATTGGTGAGGCATACGACGCCAGCACGGGGTACTTTACTGCGCCGTGTAACGGAACATACATGTTCACTTTACACATATGTTCCACAAATAAATGGTTAGTTGCACATATCATCGCCGCAGACACGTTGGTAGGAACATTAATCAGCTATGACGGAGACAAAGGTACGATATGCGTGTCTGGTGACGCCGTCGTCGTTTTAAAGGGAGGTGAACGAGTCTGGGTAAAATGTCACTCAACTGCATCGGGTGGTTCTGTGCACGAGGGTGAAACTCAGTATTGGAATAGCTTTTCTGGCGTACTCATCCACACCGGCACACAATAAGTAGCAATTGACATGTGGCCATTAAAATGCAAAATCAAAAATTCGACATCATTGTATTAGTGTTATTCTACTTTGACGTGTGGACATATAAAACCCCATTTAAAATGCACAACATGTTGTTGGTTTACTGTGGGCTAACTGCAACAGTCGATAACAATTTGGCGGACTGTAATTCAAAATATTCAGAGCAGATATTGTTTGAAACTGAACTAGGTTGTTATGATGCATTGTTCGTTCTAGATGTCGATCGACACGTTTGGATAAAACAAAACGCACTTGAATCGAGTTGTTCTGTGATCAGAAATGATCCTAATAATACCCAGGTAACCGTCGTGGTTCCTTAAAGCTGTACAGTCCCTATTTTAACTGGTAATAACTCATGAATATGAATGAGTCACGTGTGAAGTAGTTTCAATCGACGAACACCCCAAAAGTCGGTATATAAGGAGAAATCGATACGTAAAATTTCACATTTTTATTTAGCCTCCGTAAGGGTAACAGCGATAAATATACGGCTCCAGAATATATGTGATAAAAAAATAGTTGCCTGGAACGGGATTTGAACTGCATCGGGTGGTGCCGTGCACGAGGTTGAAACTTCTTATTGGAATAGCTTTTCTGGCGTACTCATCCACACCGGCACACAATAAGTAGCGATTGACGTGTGGGCATTAAAATCCAAAATCCAAAATTTGACATCATTGTATTAGTGTTATTTTACTTTGACGTGCGGACATTTAAAATGCAACATCTTGACATCAATATGTCGGTTGCTGTGGGCTAACTGCAACAGTTGATTATGTCAGTTTCTGGCAATTGTTTTTAATTTTAACAATTGTAATATTTCTCAATACACTAATGTGTGTTTATGAACCTTATCTTCTTGAGCCATATTGTCGATTCAGTCAGAGATCAAACGAAATACTTCTTAGATCACCGGTTCTGTATACATTAAATTCGATTCATTAATCCAGTATCATTTTGACTTTAACTGAATTGAACTGAATTGGGTTTTAAGGCGAACCAAGACATGAAACGCTATATGGCGTCTAACAGGAATGAACGTGCCAGTCTCATTCACCATTTACATCAAGATAAAAGGACATAGAACCTTCTTACCTGCAGAACTGCGGATTTGCTGCAAATTATATAGTAGACACTCCATTTACGATGGAGCCACGTTTCCACGTTTGCATACGCGGTGTCAATACAGACATTGAATGAGCCATTTTGACTTTAAAATCTGCTTAAATAAACAGGAATACAAGTTGGGTTGTTTCTATTTTTTCGATGGTAAGTATTATTGCCAAACCTGCTTCCAGGCAACTAAATAAAATTCGGAGTTTTTAAAAGTTCTTCGTTATTGCATCATTGGTTTAAAACATAGTATAGGTGTAATATAATCAGTAATTAATAATATGCAAAAACAACTATTTGTTTTGAAATATTAAAATAATTATTAATAACGATTTAAAATATAAAACTAAAGACAAGCCGTCGCATCATATCATATTTTCCATCTTCAAGAGTACCTCTGTGGTCGAGGGGTAACGACTTTGCGTTGTAACCTTGCTCGCCTTTCACCGCTGCGGGTTCGTATCCCACTGGCAGCTCAACTTGTAAGTGAGAAAGTGTCGTTTTTACGGATGGCGGGAGGTATACAGTACCTTTCACCGCTGCGGGTTCGTATCCCACTGTCAGCTCAACTTGTAAGTGAGAAAGTGTCGGTTTTTACGGATGGCGGGAGGTATACAGTACCTTTCACCGCTGCGGGTTCGTATCCCACTGGGAGCGCTCAACTTGTAAGTGAGAAAGTGTCGGTTTTTACGGATGGCGGGAGGTATACAGTACCTTTCACCGCTGCGAGTTCGTATCCCACTGGGAGCTCAACTTGTAAGTGAGAAAGTGTCGGTTTTTACGGATGGCGGGAGGTATACAGTACCTTTCACCGCTGCGGGTTCGTATCCCACTGTCAGCTCAACTTGTAAGTGAGAAAGTGTCGGATTTTACGGATGGCGGGAGGAATACAGTACCTTTCACCGCTGCGGGTTCGTATCCCACTGGGAGCTCAACTAGTAAGAGAGAAAGTGTCGGTTTTTACGGATGGCGGGAGGTATACAGTACCTTTCACCGCTGCGGGTTCGTATCCCACTGGGAGCGCTCAACTTGTAAGTGAGAAAGTGTCGGTTTTTACGGATGGCGGGAGGTATACAGTACCTTTCACCGCTGCGAGTTCGTATCCCACTGGCAGCTCAACTTGTAAGTGAGAAAGTGTCGGGTTTTACGGATGGCGGGAGGTATACAGTACCTTTCACCACTGCGGGTTCGTATCCCACTGGGAGCTCAACTTGTAAGTGAGAAAGTGTCGGTTTTTACGGATGGCGGGATGTATACAGTACTGGTTCCACCGGGACAAATGGGATGGTCTGCCTCTACCACAAAACAAATCGACCATCACGTATGGCCTAAAATGTGCTAAAATATAGTGTTGTTCCGATTAATCGATTTGATCGACCATCGATCAGTTATGCCTTTGATCTGATTAATCGATTACAACTGTTCATGATCGACTTTACTCGTTTGTTGAAAAATATGGCTTATTTCATTCTCTTGTACTAAAATATACAAGAAAATAAAATGAGTTATACTTTTGCAACAAATAATCACATATTTATAGTGGGTATCACAACTTATTTTTTAAATATATGGTGGTCAGTTTCATTCAGTTCCTTTATTACCAGAACATACTTGAAATGCGATTCTTTCCTTCATTATAGTCTGGAAAAGGCTTACACTTGTCTTTTATAGCAGCCAGGTTTAATCGATTAATGATCGATCATCGGTCGGATAAATATTCTGATGATCGATCATGAATTTTCAGTCTATTCCCAACGCTACTAAAATGCCGTAAAACATCATTCAAACAAATAATAAATTCAATAACAAATGCAGGCAATCATGGAAGATCCTTTATTTATATCGCTGTATGGGCCGTTTGCAATCAGAATCATAACAATGGATTTAAAATATTAGCTTTTGATTCAGTTCATGAACAATTCAAGTGGGATCATTCATAAATAAATTGAGATCAGTTTTGTTTCAGGCGGAGTTTAAGGCCATTTATTTAGGGAGGAAAAGTGTGTTATTTGGAGTAATTCAATTTATTTATTGGCAACAGATATTTCTGGATATCCATCAATTTAAAAATAAATCCATGTAAGTTTTGTGTGTTTGTTTTTCACTATTACATCATCGGGATGAGTTCGTATCAAGCGTCGAGCGTTTCTTTAAAAAAAGTTTAAGAGACACATGGAATCTTGAGAAAAAAAATATTGCGTCATAGTTTTTCTTTATAACTTGTATATTAATAAGTTGAAGAGTTCAAAACAAATTGTTGTTTGCATATAACTATTTTTATACTATACTGAACACAGAATATATTAAAACCCATGTTAGGAAAACGGGAAAAATTGAAACTCCAAATTGTGATATTTAAAACATGTTAATTATGTCATAATGCAAAGAAACTATGATTTGAATGAAAGAAAGCAATAAGTATAGAGTTTCTCACCCTTCAATGCAAGTATGTGTTAACTGACATATGTTCCCTCCATATTGCTTCCTATTACATATGCATTGGAATACGCATTGGCATTCCAAAGTATATACGTTGATACACGCAATTTACATGTGATATTACATTTGCTACTTATCCAACTAGAATGGACATTTCCGACAACTTAGTGTTTTCAAGAATTCGTTAACAGAATGAAACAAAAGACAATCACAATAAGGATAACATCCAGTTTTAGCTCCTCAATCATTAACTAAAACATTAAATTGCAGGGTCCGTATTCATAAAAACCGTAAATTGCAGGGTCCGTATTCATAAAAAACGTAAATTGCAGGGTCCGTATTCATAAAAACCGTAAATTGCAGGGTCCGTATTCATAAGGCTTCTTAGCAATATCTCAAATTCAAAATTTAGCAATTGTTAAAACACCTTTTCCTATCGTTTTAAGACATCTTCATTATAATGCTATCGACAGTTAAACTATTTATCTTAAAATAGATGCTCTGTCGTGTCGCTGAGAGGTTAATGAGGATATTTGAAAATATGCAAGAATCTTAAATTTGACTTAAGTAATATTTTCTACTTAAGTTGCTTTATGAATAGTGGCCCATTTGTTTGAAAAAAAAAGTTTCAGTCAAAAATGAAAGGTTGTTTATAAGAAAAAATTAAATAAGAATTTTATAAGGCTTTTAAACATTTTGAAATAAAGTAAGTTTCAACCAAAAATAGATATTTGTTATTTTGATGGGAGGATCCTAAGAAACATACATTAATTTAACCAACACAGAAACCCCCTAATCTGGCATGTTTATGTGTTACAACATTAAAGGGATAAACGGACATCTTGAAGTATTTATCAAGCATTAAAATCAGGCACATCGACTTATTAATACAGTATCGTTTTTGACTTTAAGCCTACTTTCATACAATTAAATAAAAGAAACTAACTAATATCTGAATATTTTTTTCTTGGTCATTCTATCACAGTTTTGAAGATATTAATGGTGCATTATAATCAACATTTAGTCATATGTGGAAACAATTTGTTTCGAACAAGTCAAATAATTATATAAAAAATGTTTTACAAATATGCAAGTTATATTGAAAATCATAATGAGAGTTCTAACATAATCAAGATTGCCGTGTGAACTTTTAAAGCGACCTTTTTGTCACTGACCGTTCCAATGAGGTAGCCCTATTCTATTGTCAACCCCTTTATGTTTGTGATATCACATTCCTTGTCCCTTATTTATCCTTGTAATTGCCGTTTGTTTTGCTGCGTGTTTTTGGTTGACTTGTGGTACCTGAATGCTACATTTTCTGTTTGACTTTTATATCTACGTGTAAAGTATCTATCCCGCCAACAACAGGACAATTTTACAACTGGGCCTAAATTCATCAAATTTTTGAGCGCAAGAATCAGACTCAGACTCAAACTCTCATTTCTTTGCAAACCCTTTCAACACAAAAGTATGGGTAAGAATTGTGATTTTCAGACATTTTCTGTTAAATTACCTCTTAAATTACTCGTTTCTGTAAGCAAATATAGTAATTTGACGTTAGATTTATTTTTATTTGGAATTAAAATATTTGAAAAAAGAAAAAATAAGAGAACCAGGTTGTTTGGGGAAAGCTTTCAGTGGAGACAACTCAAAATGAGATTTTTGAGTCGAGTCCGATTCTTGTGCCCAAAAGTTTGATGAATATTAGGCCAGATGTAAAACTGTTTCTACACCCACTAACGACGAGGTATATATATAACTTACATAGTACGAGAATCCAAACTATACACACAATATAAACGGCTTTAACCAGCCAAGCCAAAACCCAAAACTGGAGAATCGAATTTAGAGTAACCAACTCATAATTCATTTCACGCATATGCAATCATGGATATTTTATGAGCCCTCGACCAATCCTATATTTTTTATCGGTACATATACGTTAGTATATGACCTGAACATCTGGATAGAGTTTTGATAAACAGTTTATTGTAATTTTGACGTTATTTGGCAGGTTTAATAGTTTCTTTAATAGAAACTGTCAACAGTTTTATCAAGTACAGTTCAGTTTAGTAATTGCAATTAAAGATATACAACACATTCATTTAACTAGCTAAGCTCCTAAACTTGTGAGAGGTATTGCACCTTATATTATCGCTCATGGCTTAACAAAACCGAGTCTGCTACTTTGCTCTCTTGTTTGTGTTTGATGCTTCCAATGAAACCCCTTAACAGTATATGCACTTTTCTGCCTAATGAAGGGGGACCTAATAAATTTTGCTTTATTAGGCACTGACCAATAGAGCCATTCGCAACATCTCGTACACTACTCGTACAATGACTCGAATGTAATACGCAGGTTTCCATATTGGTTACGTCATACTAGCGTGACGCGCGTCAGATTCCCGCCAAAACGAATTTGCATTCAAAATCAAAGTGATCTTCAACATTTTGCAATGTCATTTAGCCGATTGCTCCATCTATAGTTTATTTACGTGAAAGCAGTGATAAAACCTTCATCCGTATTGTAAATAACAACAACGCAAATTATACATCAACACGTGTGGCAAGCGTCCATATTGTTTATGTAGCAACAGTGCACTATTTTCTGTGCCGTTGCCTTCCGGCTAACAGAATGTAAAGATTTTGAGCATACCTAAGCGCCGTGATACACAAGAGGCGGGATCCCGAAGAATGACGGGATTGGCCGAGCGTTCACGATTGCAATAGAGCAAATCAATGCGGAATCCCTCGGCGTTTATTGTACGTAACGTTATCTGACGCCATGCACGTAACGTTGCCTGTCGTCAAAAAACAAACAAAAAAAAAACACATGGCGGCGTCCTCGATAAGCGTAACATTCTGATAAATAGGTATTATTACATACCTTACTATAAATAGTAACACATTTTAGTAGAAAAACAATGATTATCTGTCCTGTTTCTAAATCCATAATCGGCACACTGTGCCATTATGGATTATGGAAAATCGGCACCGTAGCAACAGACTGTCCGCACGCGAAGACGTCAACGTCATCAAGCAATACAAAGACGTCATATTGGCGCGCTATGGTTTAGGAGCGGACGTTGAAATCTCAACTGCAATTTCAATTTTCACGCCCAGTAAATAAACGTTTGAATCATTAAAGCGAAAGACAAGAGAGAAAACTAACTTAACGTAAATTATGAATTTAATGTAATGTATTTATTTGCCAAATAAGTGTTTGCATCTTATGCTACTTGTATGTTTAATGTAGGCCTACACCGTTTTGTAAACATGTCGACGTATTTTGTCATAAAGGTGCACTGTTTGTTCTTAGTCTTCTTCTCCATTTATAGTAAGGTATGCAATAAAAAGGCAAATATTAGGCCGTGAAGAGCCTTTTGTCGATAATGGCACACCTAGTTCATGGCACACCTAGTGCAGTGCATGGCACTAGGTGTGCCATTATCGACAAAAGGCTCACCACGGCCGTATATTAACCTCTAAATAATAGTAATTCATACAGAAAATGTGGATAATCTGCATGATAAATAGAATATTATGTCAGTGCCTTTCACTATCAAGTTTATTAGGCTCGGCACTAAAACGAAGAATGGCTCGGCTCTAAGCCTCACCCAATAAATATCATAGGGGTCCGGCGCATGTGCTTTGTCGCTAAATACCAGTTGAAATCGAACAAAAGTGTCCTACATGAGTTGGGAAGACATCTGAGTCCAGCAGCCATATCATAGAATAGAACACTATAGAAGGGTAATAATTAGGCATACACGTCATTCTCACTAAGTTCAGTATATGCTGAATATTGTTTGAATTAAAAGAGAAAATCATTTAACTCTACATGCCTCCTATACCCAAGTGTTCAAGGTGTCCAACATTGGTATATATTTTAATATCGCTCAATACAGTACCGAGAAATCGACATCGAAACGTTGAAAAACTGGTCCACATTTTTAGTCGGAAGACACCGTGTCTAAACACAGTCACTCTGTAAACAACAACTCTAACGGCCGTTGCGTACGAAACTAGACCACGGATCATTTAGTCGTCACCGTAGATAATGAATGCTAATTGTTTTCCTTGCCAGTTAATTCAATGGAAGCTACATTTTCTCTTCTGACTACAACCGTAAAATTGTGTTTCAATCCGCAGCCATATTGATATGGTACCCTTCCCCTACTGCGCTCGCTATTCTCTCTTCGAGCGCAGGTACCAAGCCAATATGGCTGCCGATTGAAATCAAATTTGACGGTTGTAAACAGAAGAGAAAATGTAAAATTTGACGGTTATAAACAGAAGAGAAAATGTAGCTTCCATTGAATTAACTGGTAAGGTAAACAATTTGCATTCATTATCTGCGGTGACGACTAAATAAATGATACGTGGTCTAGTTTCGTACGCAACTGCCGTTAGAGTTGTTGTTTACAGAGTGACTGTGTTTAGGCACGGGGTCTTCCGACTAAATATTTGGACCAGTTTTTCAACGTTTCGATGTCGATTTCTCGGTACTGTATTGAGCGATATTAAAATATATACCAATGTTGGACACCTTGAACACTTGGGTATAGGAGGCATGTAGAGTTAAATGATTTGCTCTTTTAATTCAAACAATATTCAGCATAGACTGAACTTAGTGAGAATGACGTGTATGCCTAATTATTACCCTTCTATAATGTTCTGTTCTATTATATGGCTGCTGGACTCAGATGTCTTCCCAACTCATGTAGGATACTTTTGTTCGTTTAGCGACAAAGCACATGAGCCGGACCCCTATGATAAATATGATAATAAAAGGCACTGACATAATATTCTCTATGTATTGACATTCACACTAGCGTTTGTTTAGCTCTGTGTGGTGGCTATAAAACGTCGCCCCGTTTACAATCAGTAGTGTTATTAATTACTGATCCTTTGGGATCATCAAGCCCAATCTGTGTGGATTATTGTGGAATAACGCGTAAGAAGGTGCAATCGGGCGTGAGCGGTGTTGCACCTTATATTACCTCTCGTGAACAGACTTAATAAGACCGAGTTGTTTGTGTTTGTTGCTTCCAAGTGATCCCTTTTCAGTATTTGTTGTAAGAGGATGATGAGCTGAGCAATTTTCTTTCTTTTTTATCATTCACTACTTATTCTTTGTTTTAAACATTCCTTATATGTTTCATGTTCTTTTATCCATCGGTTTAAATCACAGATCTAGGCATCATATCACTTTCTTGTAAATAGTTTTAATAATAGTGACTCAGTTAGAAATGCTTTTAATCTTATTGTGTTACTGGACGGATGCCAAAATTGCATATGCCACCACAAGGCATGATGATAATGCAGTATAGACAGACAGATAAATAGAAGTAACGACATGTTCTCCAAGTCCGTTATATTATCATCAAATTAAAAATTTTACAAACGGTTATTATTATATACGGAAGCCCATTTGAGACACAACGATTGCTTTTTATTTTCGCTTTTTCAAGATAATGTCTTGAAAATTGAGATAATATCTTGAAAATTAAAGTTAATATGTTAAAAGTTCATGATAAATGTTTTGCAAATCGAGTTAAAATTCAAATTAATATGTTTAAATTCGAGACCATATGTTATATAATAAAACACGTTATATCGAACACAATACTGCATAAAATAATACACATTAAAGATCATCTGAACATTAATTAAATATTTTTTCCAAACCTTTAACAGAATGTATACCCACGAATAGATTAAAGTCAACATGAATCATGACAACATAGTTCAGTCTCGTCATCTGCGTGTACTTTATTTATCTCTGCTACTAACAGTCTCTACCTTAATGCGGAAGAGCAGTGAGTTGTCTCCCCTGAAAGCTCTCCCCGAACAACCAGGTCCAACCATTTGGCTCACTTCTGTTAATATTGTTGTTTCGCTTTTCAATACTCAATTATAAACCATTGCAAACTGTTGTTCTATTAAAATGTGTTTAAAAGTTATAAATCTGTATGAAGAAAAAGACCCTTTCAAGTCATTGTTAAAGTGATATTGTTTGAAATGATACTTGAAAATGCACGCCATCTGATTGCAACACAATGATAAACACAGAGGAGATCAAATACCAAGACAGGGTTAACAACAGCAAAGAGAGATAATAAGGTTAAAAGGGAGGTAATTTTCAGGTCAGTGCTATCTACCATTACTTAACCTGCGCAGGCATATCTCTGCCATTAAGAGCTTCGACTATATTTCTAGCACACAGCTCCGACATGGCTCCACGTGACTTAAATGTAGCGCTCGCGATATGAGGCAGCACCACACAGTTATCTAGTGTCAACAGTGGGTGGTCCGTGGGAAGCGGCTCGGGCGTCGTCACATCCAGCTCAGCTCCCCAAATCTGCCCGGACTTCAGAGCCTCGTACAAATCATCCTGGTTCACCATTCCGCCCCTACTCGTGTTTACAAGCACCGCGTTATTTTTCATCTTTTTAAACGCAGATGCATTCATTAAGCCCGCGTTTTCCTTTGTTAGTGCACAGCACACAAGTACAAAATCAGAGGCTTTTAGAAGGCCGTCGAATGTAACCACTGGGCAGGAATCTGGCTGGCATAGTCCTTTTCCTCCGTGTCAGAGTAGAGTATCTTCTCCACATCAAACGCCTTCAGTCTCTGCGCAACGGCAAACCCTATTCTACCCAGACCTAAAATAGAGCATAACAGATAACGTTTCAAAATGGCGTCTTGTCACGTGGTTACATGAATCTGAATATCACGTGTTTGCAACCGACTAGCACAGTTCTAAGAATTCATGACGTCTCTGAGCGATTTTACTGTTTTACTACAACAACTCCATACACATGGTGTAATATGAGGAAAATGAAGAAACAGTTTATAAAAATTAAACGATAACTGTGTCCGATGGACACGGATGCCCCACTCATGTAAAACTTAACCAGATCCAAAGACATGTGTTGGTCGGAATGTATAGAACGCATACATATATCCTGAAGAGAGAAAGGCTATCTGTGACTTTGAAACGAAACTGAAAACCTTATCGGCGTAAAACTAGGTCAGGATGGGTGCAACTTTTGGTAGGATTGTAATCATCATCTAGTATCACTGTATAAAGTTTGAAGACTGTATGGTTATCCGCGACTTTGATGACGTCAAGCTAAATCATCAACGGATGGAACCTAGCATTTGTTATTTGTCTTTAAATTCGTTTGCCATGTTCATTGGACGATTTGACAGTTTATTGGAGATGTGAGGAGACATTTTGCGACCTAACTATGATCAAAGGATGCGTGTTTGCTTGGTTTGTGGGAAATATTAGTACCACTCGTTATGCGTACAACAACCTCGTTATAAATTGAACCAAGCTGTCAACTACAATGTATACAAATTGCATTAATTAGTTTATAAAAATGTAATGTGTAACCAAAGTTTTTATAGGTTCCCGTTTTTGGGACAACCTGTACTATACCTGTTTTCAAATATGAAGCGTTTGGTGCGGTATCCTTAATACATTTTGTTATCCACGTTTAATCTCATGCCAAGAATCCAATATAATATACTGACACGTAATCAAGGGTGAAGTTTAAGGTTAATTCCTTTATTTTTACAATCTAAATGTTGGCTTCAAACTTCAATGGCATCATTTTTAAGATATGAACAATTGCGTTTCAGAATTCGTGCGCCATATGGTTGCAAAGGTAGCACTACACTAAATGTATAAAATGTTGCCATGTTTTCTCTTCCCAACATTATTGGCATAATTGATAACCCTTTTATGTGTGTGATGTCACATACATTGCCTCTTATTTGTCGTAGCAATTGTTGTAGGCATAAATAAGTGTTTTTGGTTAACCGTAGTCCTTGAATGCTACATTTTCTTTTCGAATTATACTTTTATATCAATGACCATTATTTATTTGTCGTAATACGGTGGGCCTACATCGGTAACCTGTGCACAGATATCCAATAATGTATGGCTTCATCAGTTAACATGTCTTCCAGTTCAATACGTGGGCCTACACCTATTCATCAGTGCCTGTGTTCCAGTACAATACGTGGGCCTACACCTACTCATCAGTGCCTGTGTTCCAGTACAATACGGGGGCCTACACCTACTCATCAGAGCCTGTGTTCCAGTAATGTAGACTTACACCAGTCAGCCTATGTTCCAAAAATACGCCTTAACCAATTAGCATATGTTGGTATACAATATATATATACGACATTTAGTGCCTTCTCCAGGGCAGTAGGTATGTATTAGTCTATGTTCCAATACAATATATATAGCATGTGTTCATGTACAGTAGACCTACGCAAGTTAGCCTGTATTTTAATACAGTAGGCCTGTATCTATTCTTAATTATCCCGACCATATGGACTCGCCCAAGAAAGATTCTAATAATCAGTATTAGTTTAGTGGTGTCTACCCTTATATCAGTTGCGGAGAATTTATCTGAAATTACCAGAATAACACTCTTGAATAAAACATTCAGTCGTTCATAGCTTCATGTGCAAAGCGCATCATGCGTTACAGAACAGTTTTCATTATTGTGATTCTCTTTAACATCGCGGAGTCAAGGCTCAGCCATGAACCTGCTTGCTCCAAATACGAGTTCGAAGAGAAGGTTTTGGAGAAACTTGTCCGAATGGAGCACCAACTGCAACTTAACCAACAAAGTATGAAGATCTGGGAACAGAGAATCAGCGACGGGATAACGGAATTTAATGAAGCAGACACAAGAAGAAAAGCAGAGTTTGAGAAAAAGAACATCTTGCTGGAAAAAGTCTCTTCAGAACTTCAGCAACAAGGTGTTCGGTTATCACAAGATATCTTTGCTCGGTTGGAAAGTCAAGAGCTGGCCATAACAAATAAAATGAAAGGTGAGCGCGTTTTGTTACATTTCAAAACTACATAGTTATTATCGTATTCATTTGACCATTAAAACCACATTAGAGATATCGGAAAATAATTAGCTGTTGAGAAGAGGGGTACAAGAGGGTGGGGTACTGGAGACAAGGAGGCGGGAGTCGGGAGATAAGGGGCGGAGCGGGAGACAAAGGGACGTGGGTCGGGAGAGAAAGGGGCGGAAGATTTTTGATGAAGGATTACCATAGTCTGAAAGTCGTTTTGGGTAAAATAATCTGTCTATATCCTATCAAAACATTTAATTGAACATTAAATGATCTTAAAATGAAGAATTATTGCCTATTAACGACCATTATCTTGTCTGTCCCCTACATTGATCGATATCAAACAATCAATTAACGATATCATAAACTGAACTAGTAATAATAATTAACTAAATAAATATAAGAAACTATTTATTTAGCGAAATATTAACCGAAATTAAAATTACTAAGCTATATCATGAATTGAATTGTTGATATCAAGAATAGAATTGTCGATATCTCTCAAAATTTTAAATCGAAATTTTAAATCGATTAGTAACAGTTGTGTTGATAGTGAAGTAGGCCGGCATATAGTGTTACCCTTGTCTGTATATCTGTCCCGTTCTTACGTTCGAATGGTTTACTGCCATTAACATATTAACATGTTTTACATCTACATGACAACAATATGTTCATTCCAATAGTAGTTCATTAATTAAGTTTATATTAAAGTTTTTCAATAAAAGTAGATATAAAAAACAGGAAATGTATGATGCAAAAACCACAGTCAACCACAAAAACACAAAAACGCACAGAACTAAACAACAACTACAAAGATGAAGAAAATGCAAGACATGACATCACAACCATAAAAGGGTTGACAATAGAGCTACGGCCTCGGAACGGTCAGTGGCAAAACAAAATGGCCGCTGTGGGGTTTGAATCAGGTTCTAGGGAGCACCAAACCTCACTCTTACCCTATTGTCTAATTAAAACAATTACTCAGAATTAAAACTGATACCTCACTCTTACCCTATTGTCTAATTAAAACAATTACTCAGTATCAAAACTGATACCTCACTCTTACCCTATTGTCTAATTAAAACAATTACTCAGAATCAAAACTGATACCTCACTCTTACCCTATTGTCTAATTAAAACAATTACTCAGAATCAAAACTGATACCTCACTCTTACCTTATTGTCTAATTAAAACAATTACTCAGAATCAAAACTGATACCTCACTCTTAACCTATTGTCGAATTAAAACAATTACTCAGAATCAAAACTGATACCTCACTCTTACCCTATTGTCTTATTAAAACAATTACTCAGAATCAAAACTGATACCTCACTCTTACCCAATTGTCTAATTAAAACAATTACTCTGAATCAAAACTGATACCTCACTCTTACCCTATTGTCTAATTAAAACAATTACTCAGAATCAAAACTGATACCTCACTCTTACCCAATTGTCTAATTAAAACAATTACTCAGAATCAAAACTGATACCTCACTCTTACCCTATTGTCTAATTAAAACAATTACTCAGAATCAAAACTGATACCTCACTCTTACCCTATTGTCTAATTAAAACAATTACTCAGAATCAAAACTGATACCTCACTCTTACCCAATTGTCTAATTAAAACAATTACTCAGAATCAAAACTGATACCTCTTTCAAACGTCATACTCACTTACATCGACGTGACAGCAACACATTCCTACCCTCAGTAGGTCAATGTGAATGACCTTGAACTACTTCAAATATCATTTCGCTTGCCATACAGTCTCCAAACTGTAATACATATCATTCACACGAACATATACATGACAACGACAATGTCAAACCATAAATAGGTCACTGTAAATGACCTTGACCTATTTTTGTATTTAAGTTAGTTGGATTTCATGCTCAACAACAGCCATACAGCTTTCAAACTACATATACATTAAAATCTACTATGTATTGAACTTGTTCTATGTGAGTGACAGCGCTACAGCGAGGCATCCGTATCCCATGGACATATTTTGTACCCATTTTAACTTGTCACTATGCCATATATGAGTAATGTATTTACGTAGATGGAGAAAGTTCAGTTTGGAAACTTTATGAATATTAAAGGACAGGTGTATTTTATTATTCCATTATTGGAATTTGTTTGTTTTGTTTGATTGGTGTTTTACGTCATTTTAGCACATGTTAGGCCATATATGCCTGCCGATATTTTTTGTGGTAGAGGCAGTACTGTATACATCCACATCCTTAAGAATCAACAATTTCTCACTTGACAAATCGAGCTCTCAGTGGGATTCGAACCTGCATAGTTGAGAGGCAAGGAAGTTTCAGACGAAGCGTCTTTACTATTCCGGTCACGGAGGCCTTTATTGGAAAACAGACCATCAGTGTCATTCAAAAATCACAGTTCAGTATTTTGAATTAGTTCCCACACTAAAAATCGCATTCAAGTAAGATGTTGAAATATGCCACTTGTTAAATATATAGAACGGCTTACTCTATAAACGTACAATGCTAACTAACTTTCAAAAACACACAACGCTTACACAGGTGACAGTATCAGTGTAGGCAACTGACAAAAAATGAAAATAAACAAACAAACAAGCAAGCAAACAAACAAACACGGAAGCAAGCAAACAAGCAAACAAACGAACAAAAAAACAACACATAAAAACAAACAAATAAATAAATAACTCAATAAATAAATAAAATGTGCTATTTATAAAAAATAATGTGTTATTTGTTGAAAACAAACATATTTTAAGTTATAACCATGATATCTGCAGTAATCTGGGACGTTTTTAAAACTGGAAATATGTTTGTTTTAAACAAATAACACATTATTTTATTTATTTATTTATTTATTCATTTATTATTATTTATTTTATTTTTTATTTTATTTTTTCGGTTTAGTTTCTAACACTGATACTGCCACCTGTGAGTGCTTACAATATAACAGCCATGTTTTACTCAATCATTTCATGTCATTTTCCTGGCATTTTTCAGATCTCGATGCACTGAAGACTCCCACCGTTGTGTTCAATGCACGGGCCATTTCTCCAACAACTCCAACAAGTGGTAGCATCATCCGGTTTACAAAGACCGTCATCAACATTGGTGAGGCATACGACGCCAGCACGGGGTACTTTACTGCGCCGTGTAACGGAACATACATGTTCACTTTACACATATGCTCCCGAAATAAATGGTTGAAAGCACATATCATCGCCGCAGACACGTTGGTAGGAACATTAGTCAGCTATGACGGAGACAAAGGTCACATATGCGTGTCTGGTGACGCCGTCGTCGTTTTAAAGGGAGGTGAACGAGTCTGGGTAAAATGTTACTCAACTGCATCTGGTGGTTCCGTGCACGAGAGTGAAACTCAGTATTGGAATAGCTTTTCTGGCGTACTCATCCACACCGGCACACAATAAGTAGCAATTGACGTGTGGTCATTAAAATGCAAAACCAATCTCGACATCATTGTATTAGTGTTATACTACTTTGACGTGTGGACATTTAAAATCCCATTTAAAATGCACAACATCTTGTTGGTTTACTGAGGGCTAACTGCAACGGTCGATTACAACGTGGCGTAGTGTAATACGAAGTATGCAGAGCAGATATTGTTTGAAACTGAACTAGGCTGTTATGATGCATTGTTCGTTCTAGATGCCGATCGACAAGTTTGGATAAAACAAAACGCACTTGAATCGAGTTGTTCTGTGATCAGAAATGATCCTAATAATACCCAGGTAGCCGTCGTGGTTCCTTAACACTGACGGAATGTTTATTATACTCGTACACTAAGAGTAAAAATAAAAATACGAATGCGCTCATGCAGTACACATATTAGTGTATGTTGTTCCGATGTGGTATATTTTATTTCAAAATTATATATATTATACCTAATTGTTGTTTAAAACGTGCGATTTTGATTGGCTGTCTTCTGTAAATGCAACACTATTTTTCTGATCGATGTATGCGTCAAGTATTTTTTTAAAACAGTTTCTGGCAATTGTTTTTAATGTTAACAACTATAATATTTCTCAATATCGAATGTGTGTAATGAACCTTATCTTGAACCATATTGTCGATTCTGTCAGAGATCAAACGAACTACTTCTTAGATCACCGGTTCTGTATACATTTAATTCGATTCATTAATCCAGTATCATTTTGACTTTAAAAATGGAATAGAAGTTTGGTTTGTTTTTATATTTTTCTATGGTTAAGTGTTATTGCCAAGCCTGCTTCCAGGCAACAAAATAAAATTAGGAGTTTTCAATGTGTCTTCTTTATTGCATCATTGGTTTAAAACATATTATAGGAGCAATATAAGGCGCACCTACACGTGAAATGCTATACCGCACCTAATGAACGTGCCAGTCTCATCCTCTCATTCTCCATTTACATTAAGATAAAGAATGGGTCTAGAACCTTCTTACCTGCAGAACTGCAGAGTTGCTGCAAATTATATAGTAGGCACTCCATTTACGATGGAGCCACGTTTGCATACGAGGTGTCAATACAGACATTGAATGAGCCATTTTGACTTTAAAATCTGCTTAAATAAACAGGAATACAAGTTGGGTTGTTTCTATTTTTTCGATGGTAAGTATTATTGCCAAACCTGCTTCCAGGCAACTAAATAACATTCGGAGTTTTCAAAAGTTCTTCGTTATTGCATCATTGGTTTAAAACATAGTATAGGTGTAATATAATCAGTAATTAATAATATGCAAAAACAACTAATGATTTAAAATATAAAACTAAAGACAAGCCGTCGCATCATATCATATTTTCCATCTTCAAGAGTACCTCTGTGGTCGAGGGGTAACGACTTTGCGTTGTAACCTTTCTCGCCTTTCACCGCTGCGGTTTCGTATCCCACTGGCAGCTCAACTTGTAAGTGAGAAAGTGTCGTTTTTACGGATGGCGGGAGGTATACAGTACCTTTCACCGCTGCGGGTTCGTATCCCACTGGGAGCTCAACTTTTTAAGTGAGAAAGTATCGGTTTTTACGGATGGCGGGAGGTATACAGTACCTTTCACCACTGCGGGTTCGTATCCCACTGGGAGCTCAACTTGTAAGTGAGAAAGTGTCGGTTTTTACGGATGGCGGGAGGTATACAGTACCTTTCACCGCTGCGGGTTCGTATCCCACTGGCAGCTCAACTTGTAAGTGAGAAAGTGTCGGTTTTTACGGATGGCGGGAGGTATACAGTACCTTTCACCGCTGCGGGTTCGTATCCCACTGGGAGCTCAACTTGTAAGTGAGAAAGTGTCGTTTTTTACGGATGGCGGGAGGTATACAGTACTGGTTCCACCAGGACAAATGGGATGGTTTGCCTCTACCACAAAACAAATCGACCATCACGTATGGCCTAAAATGTGCTAAAATATAGTGTTGTTCCGATTAATCGATTTGATCGACTATCGATCAGTTATGCCTTTGATCTGATTAATCGATTACAACTGTTCATGATCGACTTTACTCGTTTGTTGAAAAGTATGGCTTATTTCATTCTCTTGTACTAAAATACACCAGAAAATAAATGAGTTATATTTTTGCAACAAGTAATCACATATTTATAGTGGGTATCACAACTTATTTTTTAAATGTATGGTGGTCAGGTTCATTCAGTTCCTTTATTACCAGAACATACTTGAAATGCGATTCTTTCCTTCATTATAGTCTGGAAAAGGCTTACACTTGTCTTTTATAGCAGCCAGGTTTAATCGATTAATGATCGATCATCGGTCGGATAAATATTCTGATGATCGATCATGAATTTTCAGTCTATTCCCAACGCTACTAAAATGCCGTAAAACATCATTCAAACAAACAAACAAATAATAAATTCAATAACAAATGTAGGCAATCATGGAAGATCCTTTATTATATCGCTGTATGGGCCGTTTGAAATCAGAATCCTAACAATGGATTTAAAATGTTAACTTTTGATTCAGTTCATGAATAATTCGAGTGAGATCATTCATAAATAGTTCAGTTGAGATCAGTTTTGTTTCAGGCGGAGTTTACGTCAGTTTTGTTTCAGGCGGAGTTTAAGTCAATTTAGTTTAGGAAAATGTATAATGAGGAGTAATTCAATTTATTTATTGGCAACAGATCTTTTTGGATATCCATCAATTTAAAAATAAATCCAAACTATATAAGTTGTGTGTTTCTTTTTCACTATTACCACATCGACATGAGTTCGTATCAAGCGTCGAGAGTTTCTTTAAAAAAGTTTAAGAGACACATGGCAATCTTGAAAAAAATATATTGCGGCATAGTTTTTCTACATAACAATATTTGAAAAAAACAATATTAATAAGTTGAATAGTTCAAAACAAATTGTTGTTTGCAAATAACTATCTTTATACTATATTGAGCACAGAATATATTAAAACCCATGTTAGGAAAACGGGAAAAATTGAAACTCCAAATTGTGATATTTAAAATATGTTAATTATGTCATAATGCATAGTAAATATGATTTGAATGAAAGAAAGCAATACTTATAAAGTTACTCATCATTTAATGCAAGTATGTGTTAACTGACATATGTTCCCTCCATTTTGCTTCGTATTACATATGCACTGGAATACGCATTGGCAGTCCGAAGGATATATAGCGATTATTTAACTGCTTGGATCGATTATAAGGAAATCATTCATGAGATGGTAGACGTGTTGTTTTTTTCAGAAACGAGCGATGGGAGTGAGTGAAAAGAAAAGACTACCATCGAATGAAGGATTTCACTATAATCGAACCCAGCAGTTAAGTAATCTATTTATTACATTTTAGATCAGTTTATGTACAATTTTAAGCTAAACTATTTGCTTTATTGAACATTAAACCTCAAACAGGATGGCAATATTAGCATAGGTATGCATTCGTATGTGTGTAGAAAAACTACCTTAGTCTTAAAGGGATATATGACAATTGTTGTATATTTTAATATTTATATAATTTAACATAGATGTTTCGCTTTATTGAACGTTATCTACGGATGACGTCGAAGTCAGCAACACTGTATTGATGTCATAACTCAACGTCACATATTTATTTTTGTGTTCGGAGTTAATTATTTATATTTAGAAATTATGCATATTCTTTCACTGAGACATCTCAACCTTTCACCCCCATAAATGTAATAAAAGTCGATACACACAATTTACATGTGATATAACAATTGCTACTTATCCAGCTAGAATGGACATTTCCAACAACTGTTTGTTGTTGTTGTTGTTGTTGTTGTTGTTGTTTTCTAAGAAAAGGAAAAAATAAAGAAATGGAGTTTTCAAGAATTCGTTATCAGTATGAAAAAAAGACATTCACAATAAGGATAACATCTAGTTTTAGCTCCTCAAACATTCATTTAAACCGTAAATTGCAGGGTTCGTATTCATAAGGCTTCTTAGCAATATCTTAAATTCAAATTTTATCAATTTTTAAAAAAAACTTTTCCTATCCTTTTAAGCCATCTTCAATATATTTTCAATAATGCTATCGACAGCTAAAATATTTATCTTAAAATAGATGCTCTGTCGTGTCGCTGAGAGGTTAATAAGGATATTTGAAAATATGTAAGAATCTTAAAGGAGTTGATGCAACATTTTCAAACACGATTTATTTAACAGGGCTCTGAAAAACTTGGGAAAAAAAACGAAGGAATTATCAAACTGCCATGAAAAATAAAGGAGATATAACCTATTAAAATTTGCAAAAGAAACATAAATGGAGGCGGCCATCTTGGAACGATAAATTGACGTCATTGTGCCTTTTTACCATATATGACATATTGACAAAAGGACTTTTAAAGCAAAGAAAATCACTGGAAATGAAAAATAAGCATACAATTTATATATATTTATTTTTAATCAATTTGAATTGATTTTCTTTGTTTTAAAATGTATTTTGTCAGTATGCCATATATGGTTAAAAGGCGCGATGACGTCATCGTTCTAAGATGGCCGCCTCTATTTATATTCTTTGACGCATTTTTAATAGGTCATATATCCCTTATTAGTCCCCTACTACGAATATATGATAACATTACAGGTCCCACCTGTGTAGATACCGCAGATAAATGAATGTACGGTAGCATGACAGGCCCCACGTGTTTAGATTCCGCAGATAAATAAATGTACGATAACATTACAGGTACCACATGCATCCTGTCAAAGTTCCTGTCAGTGAATAATGACATGGTTACATAAATCATCCACGTCAGTTATTTAAAAAAAAACAACATTTAATTCATTTGGAGCGCTTGTTTATTTAAACATTCACTATAAACAAGATAGTGTTCCAGCTGCGTCGAATAGCATAATGTGATCCGTGGTGGACACATCTGGCAGGTGTGGGAAATACATGCCAAATTGCAGCAGTTTCACTTTGCTACTTCAATGTTTATAATTATTTCCCATAAATATGTTGATTTTCTCACGTACAAGATGAACTACAAGGCAATTAGAAGGTTTACTTCAGGGTGTCCGTAAAATACTTGGAGATTACTAGTATTGTTGTCTACAAGTCAAACATACCATTTCTACCGAGTGTCTTTATATGAAGGTTTACTACAGGGTGTCCCTAAAATACTTGGATATTACTAGTATTGTTGTCTACAATAGTCAAACATACCATTTCTACCGAGTGTCTTTATATGAAGGTTTACTACAGGGTGTCCCTAAAATACTTGGATATTACTAGTATTGTTGTCTACAATAGTCAAACATACCATTTCTACCGAGTGTCTTTATATGAAGGTTTACTACAGGGTGTCCCCAAAAGACTTGGATATTACTAGTATTGTTGTCTACAAGTCAAACATACCATTTCTACCGAGTGTCTTTATATGAAGGTTTACTACAGGGTGTCCCTAAAATACTTGGTTATTACTAGTATTGTTGTCTACAATAGTCAAACATACCATTTCTACCGAGTGTCTTTATATGAAGGTTTACTACAGGGTGTCCCTAAAATACTTGGATATTACTAGTATTGTTGCCTACAATAGTCAAACATACCATTTCTACCGAGTGTCTTTATATGAAGGTTTACTACAGGGTGTCCCTAAAATACTTGGATATTACTAGTATTGTTGTCTACAAGTCAAACATACCATTTCTACCGAGTGTCCTTTATATGAAGGTTTACTACAGGGTGTCCCTAAAATACTTGGATATTACTAGTAGTGTTGTCTACAATAGTCAAACATACCATTTCTATCGAGTGTCCTTTATATGAAGGTTTACTACAGGGTGTCCCCAAAAGACTTGGATATTACTAGTAGTGTAGTCTACAATAGTCAAACATACCATTTCTACCGAGTGTCTTTATATGAAGGTTTACTACAGGGTGTCCCTAAAATACTTGGATATTACTAGTATTGTTGTCTACAATAGTCAAACATACCATTTCTACCGAGTGTCTTTATATGAAGGTTTACTACAGGGTGTCCCTAAAATACTTGGATATTACTAGTATTGTTGTCTACAAGTCAAACATACCATTTCTACCGAGTGTCCTTTATATGAAGGTTTACTACAGGGTGTCCCTAAAATACTTGGATATTACTAGTATTGTTGTCTACAATAGTCAAACATACCATTTCTATCGAGTGTCCTTTATATGAAGGTTTACTACAGGGTGTCCCCAAAAGACTTGGATATTACTAGTATTGTTGTCTACACTAGTCAAACATACCATTTCTACCGAGTGTCCTTTATATGAAGGTTTACTACAGGGTGTCCCCAAAAGACTTGGATATTACTAGTATTGTTGTCTACACTAGTCAAACATACCATTTCTACCGAGTGTCTTTATATGAAGGTTTACTACAGGGTGTCCCTAAAATACTAGGATATTACTAGTATTGTTGTCTACAATAGTCAAACATACCATTTCTATCGAGTGTCCTTTATATGAAGGTTTACTACAGGGTGTCCCCAAAAGACTTGGATATTACTAGTATTGTTGTCTACACTAGTCAAACATACCATTTCTACCGAGTGTCCTTTATATGAAGGTTTACTACAGGGTGTCCCCAAAAGACTTGGATATTACTAGTATTGTTGTCTACAATAGTCAAACATACCATTTCTACCGAGTGTCTTTATATGAAGGTTTACTACAGGGTGTCCCTAAAATACTTGGATATTACTAGTATTGTTGTCTACAATAGTCAAACATACCATTTCTACCGAGTGTCCTTTATATGAAGGTTTACTACAGGGTGTCCCCAAAAGACGTGTATTGTTGTCTACAATAGTCAAACATACCATTTCTACCGAGTGTCTTTATATGAAGGTTTACTACAGGGTGTCCCTAAAATACTTGGATATTACTAGTATTGTTGTCTACACTAGTCAAACATACCATTTCTACCGAGTGTCTTTATATGAAGGTTTACTACAGGGTGTCCCTAAAATACTTGGATATTACTAGTATTGTTGTCTACAAGCCAAACATACCATTTCTACCGAGCGTCTTTATATGAAGGTTTACTACAGGGTGTCCCCAAAAGACTTGGATATTACTAGTATTGTTGTCTACAAGCCAAACATACCATTTCTACCGAGTGTCTTTATATGAAGGTTTACTACAGGGTGTCCCCAAAAGACTTGGATATTACTAGTATTGTTGTCTACACTAGTCAAACATACCATTTCTACCGAGTGTCTTTATATGAAGGTTTACTACAGGGTGTCCCTAAAATACTTGGATATTACTAGTATTGTTGTCTACAATAGTCAAACATACCATTTCTACCGAGTGTCTTTATATGAAGGTTTACTACAGGGTGTCCCTAAAATACTTGGATATTACTAGTATTGTTGTCTACAATAGTCAAACATACCATTTCTATCGAGTGTCCTTTATATGAAGGTTTACTACAGGGTGTCCCCAAAAGACTTGGATATTACTAGTATTGTTGTCTACACTAGTCAAACATACCATTTCTAACGAGTGTCCTTTATATGAAGGTTTACTACAGGGTGTCCCTAAAATACTTGGATATTACTAGTATTGTTGTCTACAATAGTCAAACATACCATTTCTATCGAGTGTCCTTTATATGAAGGTTTACTACAGGGTGTCCCCAAAAGACTTGGATATTACTAGTATTGTTGTCTACAATAGTCAAACATACCAATCTACCGAGTGTCCTTTATATGAAGGTTTACTACAGGGTGTCCCCAAAAGACTTGGATATTACTAGTATTGTTGTCTACACTAGTCAAACATACCATTTCTACCGAGTGTCCTTTGTAGGTTGCCTCTCTTGAGAGCATGCACGTATGGTATGTCCACTCGAGGTGATACAACCTTCCAAGCGTCCAATGGTAGAGCGTTTGACCCATGATCGAAAGGTTGTGGGTTCGATCCCCGCCATGACCATATGTGTTGTGTCCCTGAGCAAGACACTTTATCTGCATTTGCTTAGTACTGGACTGGTTCTACCCAGGAAGACATGGAGAGGGATTAAAATAAATTCAGAGAGCTTTCCTTACAGTCGATGTAACTTAAATAATGTTAAACTAAGCTTCCAGAACACAATACTCCAGTAATAAGGCTATTGTATGTATATTCGACTATTGTAAATCATCATCCTGATTAGATAAGCAAAAACAATTAAATAAAATGTAATGGATCATAGCTGGAATACGCTAAAACATATAGTACCATTGTTAAAACATACTGAATCAAAGCTAACCTCGAGAAAACATACTGTACCATAGCTAAAACAACATACATACTAGATCATAGCTAAAACACTATAAAACATACTGAATCATAGAAAAAACACGACAGAACATACTGGAACATAGCTACAACACTATAAAACATACATAGTTGAAACACTATATAACATACTGGAGTATAGCTAAGCACTATACAACATACTGAATCATAGCTAAATCACTACAAAACACACTGAGCATAGCTTAACATTATAAAACATACCGGCGCATAAATAAAACACCATAAAACATACTTGATCACGCCTAAAACACTATTAAACATACAGGAGCATGACTAAAATACTATAAATAGGTACTGAAAATGTGATCCCTTGGAAGAAGAAACGAACATAAACAAGGGAACAGTAACAGACCCGGTTTTATTCAGTCTGTTCATCAGAGGTAATATAAGGTGCATCACCTCTCACGACCCCTTGCACTCGCTTCAGCGGTATGCTACTTTAAATCCACGCAAGTTGGGCTTGTTGATCCCAAAGGACCTGTAAATAATAACACTACTGTAGTCGGGGCGACGTTTAATAGCAAGGGGATCCCTTGGAAGCAACAAACATAAACAAGACGCAAAAGTAGCAGACTCGGTTGTATTGGATCTTTTTATGAGCGGTAATATAACGTGCAACCCCTCTCACGCCCCCTAGAACCGGCGGTTTTCTACTTTAAAGACACAAAGATTTGATTGATGAACCGAAAGGACCAGTAAGTATTGAGAATGTTCATGAGGTATAGTATAAGGTGCAACACCACTGGATCATAGATAAACACAAAAATGGATCATAGATAAACACAATAATGGATCATAGATAAACACAATAAAACAATCAGGATTATAGATAAACAATATTAATCATACTGGATTAGTGTAAAGGATTTAGTATAGCTACGACATATAACGTATTTTATAAGCGTACACACAATGTCATATAGCAAATTGCTGTTATTTATGAATTAAGCGTTATTTTCTCGCCTTCCTGAAATTCATGCATACTTGAATTATCCCGCCTTCAATCGACCTCGCGAATCTCAAATTCCGATTGCCATGTTCATTGGAAGATTTGACAGTTTACTGGAAATGTGAGGAGACATTTTGCGACCTAACTATGATCAAAGGATGCGTGTTTGCTTGGTTTGTGGGAAATATTAGCACCACTCGTTATGCGTACAACAGCCTCGTTATAAATTGAGCCAAGCTGTCATCTACAATTTATACAAATTGCATTTCTTTAGTTTATAAAAATGTAATGTTTAACCAAAGTTTTTATAGGTTCCCGTTATTTTGGACAACATGTACTATACCTGTTTTCAAATATAAAGCATTTGGTGCGGTATTCGGAACACATTTTGTTATCCACCGTTTAATCACATGCCAAGAACCCAATATGATATACTGATACGTAATCAAGGGTGAAGTTTAAGGTTAATTCCTTTATTTTTACAATCTAAATGTTGGCTTCAAGCTTCAATGGCATAATTTTTAAGATATGAACAATTGCGTTTCAGAATTCGTGCGCCATATGGTTGCAAAGACAGCACTACACTAAATGTATAAAACGTTGCCGTATGTTTTCGCTTCCCAACATTATTAGCATTATTGCCAACCCTTTTATGTGTGTGATGTCACATACATTGCCTCTTATTTATCGTAGCAATTGTTGTATGCATAAATACGTGTTTTTGGTTAACTGTGGTCCTTGAATGCTATATTTTCTGTTCGAATTATACTTTTATGATATCAACGACCATTCTCTATTTGTCGTAATACGGTGGGCATACATCGGTAACCTGTGCACACAAATGTAGTCCTACGACATATATCCTTTGTTCCAATAATGTATGGCTTCATTAGTTAACATGTGGGCCTACACCTACTCATCAGGGCCTGTGCTCCAGTACATTACCTGGGCCTACACCTACTCATCAGTGCCTGTGTTCCAGTACATGACGTGGGCCTACACCTACTAATCAGTGCTTGTGTTCCAGTACATTACGTGGGCCTACACCTACTCATCAGTGCCTGTGTTCCAGTACAGTATGTGGGCCTACACCTACTCATCAGTGCCTGTGTTCCAGTACATTACGTGGGCCTACAACTACTCATCAGTGCCTGTGTTCCAGTACATTACGTGGGCCTACACCTACTTATCAGTGCCTGTGTTCCAATAATGTAGGCTTACACCAGTTAGCCTATGTTCCAATAAAATACGCCTTAACCAATTAGCAGGTTTACAATACATATACGACAGTTAGACCCTTCTCCAGGACCGTAGGCATTTAACTAATTAATCTGTGTTCGAATACAATATATATAGCATGTATTCATGTACAGTAGACATACGCCAGTAAGCCTGTATTTTAATACAGTAGACCTGCGTCTATTCTTAAATATCCTGATCAAATGGAGACAGATTCTAATAATCAGTATTGGTTTAGTGGTGCTTACCCTTATATCATTTGCAGAGATTTTACGAAAAGTTACCAGAATAACACTCTTGAATAAAACATTCAGTCGTTCATAGCTTCATGTGCAAAGCGCATCATGCTTTACAGAACAGTTTTCATTATTGTGACACTCTTTAACATCGCGGAGTCAAGGCTCAACCATGAGCCTGCTTGCTCCAAATATGAGTTTGAAGAGAAGGTTTTGGAGAAACTCGTCCGAATGGAGCACCAATTAGAACTTAACCAACAAAATATGAAGCTCTGGGAAACGAGAATCAACGACGGGATAACGGAATTTAATGAAGCAGACACAAGAAGGAAATCGGAGTTTGAGGAAGAGAAAATCTTGATGAAAAAAGTCTCTTCAGAACTTCAACAACAAGGTGTTCGGTTATCACAAGATGTGATGGACGCACAGGCTGATATCAACAATACTATCATTGCTCGGTTGGAAAGTCAAGAGCTGGACATAACAACTAAAATGAAAGGTGAGCGTGTTTTGATACATTTCAAAACAACATAGTTATTATAATAGTCATTTGACCATTATATCCACATTAGAGACATCGGAAAATAATTATCTATGGAGGAGATGGGTACAAGAGGGTACAAGAGGGTGGGGTACTGGAGACAAGGAGGCGGGGTCGGGATATAAGGGGCGGGGCGGGAGACAAGGGGACGTGGGTCGGGAGAGAAAGGGGCGGAAGATTTTTGATGAAGAATTACCATAGTCTGAAAGTCGTTTAGGGTAAAATAATCTGTCTATATCCTATCAAATTATTTAATTGAACATTAAATGATCGTTAAATGAAGAATTATTACCTATGAACGACCATTATCTTGTCTGTCCCCCTCATTGAGCGATATCAAACAATCAATTAACGATATCATAAATTAAACTAGTAATAATAATTAACTAAATAAATATAAGAAACTATTTATTTTGCGAAATATTAACCGAAATTAAAATTACTAAGCTATATCATGAATTGAATTGTTGATTTCAAGAAGAGAATTGTCGATATCTCTCAAAATTTAAAATCGAAATTTTAAATCGATTAGTAACAGTTGTGTTCAAAGTGTTGATAGAAAGGAAGGTGAAGTGGGCCGGCATATAGTGTTACCCTTGTCTGTATATCTGTCCCGTTCTTTCGTTCGTATGGTTTACTGCCATTAACATATTAACATGTTTTACATCTACATGACAACAATATGTTAATTCCAACAGTAGTTCAATAATTAAAATTTTACATTCAAGTTTTTCAATAAATTTAGATTTAAAAGGGGAACAGTAAATGTATCACGCAAAGACACAGTCAAGCACAAAAACGCACAGAAATGAACAACAACTACAAAGATGGAATAAATGAAAGACATGACATCACAACCATAAAAGGGTTGACAATAGAGCTACGGACTTGGAACGGTCAGTGGCAAAAAAATGGCCGCTGTGGGGTTTCAATCAGGTTCTATGGTGCACCAAACCTCACTCTTACCCTATTGTCTAATTAAAACAATTACTCAGAATCAAAACTGATACCTCACTTAATACCTCACTCTTACCCTATTGTCTAATTAAAACAATTACTCAGAATCAAAACTGATACCTCACTCTTACCCTATTGTCTAATTAAAACAATTACTCAGAATCAAAACTGATACCTCACTCTTACCCTATTGTCTAATTAAAAAAGTTACTCAGAATCAAAACTGCTACCTCTTTCAAACGTCATACTCACATCTACGTGACAGCAACACACTCCTACCCTCAGTAGGTCAATGTGAATGACCTTGAACTACTTCAAATATCAATTTCGCTTATTTGTCAATCAATAATATTGCCATACAGTCTCCAAACTGTAATACATATCATTCACACGTACATATACATGACAACGACAATGTCAAACCATAAATAGGTCACTGTAAATGACCTTGACCTATTTTTTTATTTCAGTTATTTGGATTTCTTGCTCAACAACAACAATACAGCTTTCAAACACATGAACATCTACAATGTATTGAACTTGTTCTATGTGACTGACAGCGCTACAGGGGGCATCCATACCCCATGGACACATGTTTTACCAATTTTAACTTTTCACTATGCCATAAATGAGTACATGTATTTACGTAGATGGAGATAGTCCAGTTTGGAAACTTTATGAATATTAAAAAACAGGCGTATTTTATTATTCGATTGTTGGAGATTTGTGTGTTTTGTTTGAATGGTGTTTTACATCATTTTAGCACATGTTAGGCCATATATGCCTGCCGATATTTTTTGTGGTAGAGGCAGTAGTGTATACCTCCCACCATCCGTAAGAATCAACAATTTCTCACTTGACAAGTCGAGCTCTCAGTGGGATTCGAACCTGCATAGGTGAGAGGCAAGGAAGTTTTAGACGCAGCGTCTTTACTATCCAGGTCACGGAGGCCTTTATTGGAAAACAGACGTGGTGCATCCATCAGTGTCATTCAAAAATCACAGTTTAGTATTTTGAATAAGTTTCCACACATAAAATCGCATCCAAGTAAACACTGCTTATGAATTTGTTGAAATATGCCACTTATTAAATATATAGAACGGCTTACTCTATAAACGTACAATTCTAACTAGCTAACTTTCAAAAACACACAACGCTTACACAGGTGGCAGTATCAGTGTTGGGAACTGACAAAAAATTAAAATAAACAAACAATCAAACAATCAAACAAACAAGCAAGCAAGTAAACAAACAAACACGGAAGCAATCAAACAAGCAAACAAAAAAACAACATACAAACAAACAAATAAAGAAATAAATAACAAGCTCAATAAATAATGAAATGTGTTATTTATACAAAATAATGTGTTATTTGTTAAAAACAAACATATTTTAAGTTATAACCATGATATCTGCAGTAATCTGGGACGTTTTTAAAACTGAAAAAATGTTTGTTTTAAACAATAACACATCATTTTATTTATTATTTATTTATTATTTATTTATTTATTTATTTATTTATTTAATTATTTATTTATTTATTTATTTATCTATTTATTTATTTTATTTTATTTTTTTCGGTTTAGTTTCTAACACTGATACTGCCACCTGTGAGTGCTTATAATCTAACAGCCATGTTTTACTCAATCATTTCATGTCATTTTCCTGACATTTTTCAGATCTCGATGCACTGAAGACTCCCACCGTTGTGTTCAAAGCACGGGCCATTTCTCCAACAACTCCAACAAGTGGTAGCATCATCCGGTTTACAAAGACCGTCATCAACATTGGTGAGGCATACGACGCCAGCACGGGGTACTTTACTGCACCGCGTAACGGAACATACATGTTCACTTTACACATATGTTCCCAAAATAAATGGTTGTTAGCACATATCATCGCCGCAGACACGTTGGTAGGAACATTAATCAGCTATGACGGAGACAAAGGGCACATATGCGTGTCTGGTGACGCCGTCGTCGTTTTAAAGGGAGGTGAACGAGTCTGGGTAAAATGTTACTCAAGTGCATCGGGTGGTACAGTGCACGAGAGTGACACTTATTGGAATAGCTTTTCTGGCGTACTCATCCACACCGGCACACAATAAGTAGCAATTGACATGTGGCCATTAAAATGCAAAATCAAAAATTAGACATTATTGTATTAGTGTTATTCTACTTTGACGTGTGGACATCTAAACCCCATTTAAAATGCACAACATTTTGTTGGTTTACTGTGGGCTAACTGCAACAGTCGATAACAATTTGGCGGACTGTAATTCAAAATATTCAGAGCAGATATTGTTTGAAACTGAACTAGGTTGTTATGATGCATTGTTCGTTCTAGATGCCGATCGACACGTTTGGATAAAACAAAACGCACTTGAATCGAGTTGTTCTGTGATCAGAAATGATCCTAATAATACCCAGGTAACCGTCGTCGTTCCTTAAAGCTGTACAGTCCATATTTTAACTGGTAATAACTCATGAATATGAATGAGTCACGTGTGAAGTAGTTTCAATCGACGAACACCCCAAAAGTCGGTATATAAGGAGAAATCGATACGTAAAATTTCACATTTTTATTTAGCCTCCGTAAGGGTAACAGCGATAAATATACGGCTCCAGAATATATGTGATAAAAAAATAGTTGCCTGGAACGGGATTTGAACTGCATCGGGTGGTGCCGTGCACGAGGTTGAAACTTCTTATTGGAATAGCTTTTCTGGCGTACTCATCCACACCGGCACACAATAAGTAGCGATTGACGTGTGGGCATTAAAATGCAAAATCCAAAATTTGACATCATTGTATTAGTGTTATTTTACTTTGACGTGCGGACATTTAAAAATGCAACATCTTGACATCAATATGTCGGTTGCTGTGGGCTAACTGCAACAGTTGATTATGTCAGTTTCTGGCAATTGTTTTTAATTTTAACAATTGTAATATTTCTCAATACACTAATGTGTGTTTATGAACCTTATCTTCTTGAGCCATATTGTCGATTCAGTCAGAGATCAAACGAAATACTTCTTAGATCACCGGTTCTGTATACATTAAATTCGATTCATTAATCCAGTATCATTTTGACTTTAACTGAATTGAACTGAATTGGGTTTTAAGGCGAACCAAGACATGAAACGCTATATGGCGTCTAACAGGAATTAACGTGCCAGTCTCATTCACCATTTACATCAAGATAAAAGGACATAGAACCTTCTTACCTGCAGAACTGCGGAGTTGCTGCAAATTATATAGTAGACACTCCATTTACGATGGAGCCACGTTTCCACGTTTGAACTAAAGACAAGCCGTCGCATCATATTATATTTTCCATCTTCAAGAGTGCCTCTGTGGTCGAGGGGTAACGACTTTGCGTTGTAACCTGTCTCGCCTTTCACCGCTGCGGGTTCGTATCCCACTGGCAGCTCAACTTGTAAGTGAGAAAGTGTCGTTTTTACGGATGGCGGGAGGTATACAGTACCTTTCACCGCTGCGGGTTCGTATCCCACTGGGAGCTCAACTTTTTAAGTGAGAAAGTGTCGGTTTTTACGGATGGCGGGAGGTATACAGTACCTTTCACCGCTGCGAGTTCGTATCCCACTGGGAGCTCAACTTGTAAGTGAGAAAGTGTCGGTTTTTACGGATGGCGGGAGGTATACTGTACCTTTCACCGCTGCGGGTTCGTATCCCACTGGGAGCTCAACTTGTAAGTGAGGGAGTGTCGGTTTTTACGGATGGCGGGAGGTATACAGTACCTTTCACCGCTGCGGGTTCGTATCCCACTGGGAGCTCAACTTGTAAGTGAGAAAGTGTCGTTTTTTACGGATGGCGGGAGGTATACAGTACCTTTCATCGCTGCGAATTCGTATCCCACTGGGAGCTCAACTTGTGAGAGAATGTCGGTTTTTACGGATGGCGGGAGGTATACAGTACTGGTTCCATGAGGACAAATGGGGTGGTCTGCCTCTACCACTAACAAAATCGACCATCACATACGGTCTAAAATGTGCTAAAATGTAGTGTTGTTCCGATTAATCGATTTGATCGACCATCGATCAGTTATGCCTTTGATCTGATTAATTGATTACAACTGTTTATGATGGACTTTACTCGGTTGTTGAAAAGTATGGCTTATTTCATTCTCTTGTACTAAAATATACTTTTGCAACAAGTAATCACATATTTATAGTGGGTATCACAACTTATTTTTTTAAATATTTGTTGGTCAGGTTCATTCAGTTCCTTTATTGCCAGAACATACTTGAAATGTGATTCTTTCTTCACTGTAGTCTGAAAAGGGCTTACACTTGTCTTTTATAGCAGCCAGGTTTAATCGATTAGTGATCGATCATCGGTCGGATAAATAGTATGATGATCGATCATGAATTTTCAGTCTATTCCCAACGCTACTAAAATGCCGTAAAACATCATTCAAGAAACAAACAAACAAATAATAAATCCAATAACAAATGTAAGCAATCATGGTAGATCCTTTATTTATATCGCTGTATGGGCCATCATGGAAGATCCTTTATTTATATCGCTGTATGGGCCATCATGGAAGATCATTTATTTATATCGCTGTATGGGCCATCATGGAAGATCCTTTATTTATATCGCTGTATGGGCCATCATGGAAGATCCTTTATTTATATCGCTGTATGGGCCATCATGGAAGATCCTTTATTTATATCGCTGTATGGGCCATCATGGAAGATCCTTTATTTATATCGCTGTATGGGCCATCATGGAAGATCCTTTATTTATATCGCTGTATGGGCCATCATGGAAGATCCTTTATTTATATCGCTGTATGGGCCATCATGGAAGATCCTTTATTTATATCGCTGTATGGGCCATCATGGTAGATCCTTTATTTATATCGCTGTATGGGCCATCATGGAAGATCCTTTATTTATATCGCTGTATGGGCCATAAGGGAAGATCCTTTAATTATATCGCTGTATGGGCCATCATGGAAGATCCTTTATTTATATCGCTGTATGGGCCATCATGGAAGATCCTTTAGGTATATCGCTGTATGGGCCATCATGGTAGATCCTTTATTTATATCGCTGTATGGGCCATCATGGAAGATCCTTTAGTTATATCGCTGTATGGGCCATCATGGAAGATCCTTTAGTTATATCGCTGTATGGGCCATCATGGTAGATCCTTTATTTATATCGCTGTATGGGCCCTCATGGTAGATCCTTTATTTATATCGCTGTATGGGCCATCATGGTAGATCCTTTATTTATATCGCTGTATGGGCCATCATGGTAGATCCTTTAGTTATATCGCTGTATGGGCCATCATGGAAGATCCTTATTTATATCGCTGTATGGGCCATCATGGAAGATCCTTATTTATATCGCTGTATGGGCCATCATGGAAGATCCTTTATTTATATCACTGTATGGGCCATCATGGAAGATCCTTTATTTATATCGCTGTATGGGCCATCATGGAAGATCCTTATTTATATCGCTGTATGGGCCATCATGGAAGATCCTTTATTTATATCGCTGTATGGGCTATTTGCAATCAGAATCATAACAATGGAATTAAAATATTAACTTTTGATTCAGTTCATGAATAATTCAATGAGATTATTCATAAATAGTTCAGTTGAGATCAGTTTTGTCTTAGGCGGAGTTTAAGTCAATTTATTTAGGGGGAATTGTGTATAATGAGGAGTAATTCAATTTATTTATTGGCAACATATTTTTTTGGATATCCATCAATTTAAAAATAAATCCAAAATATATAAGTTGTGTGTGTTTGTTTTCACTATCGAGATGAGTTCGTATTAAGCGTCGAGAGTTTCTTTAAAGAAAGTTTAGGAGACACATGGAATCTTGAAAAAAATATTGCGGCATAGTTTATAACTTAATATTTGTAAAAAACAATATTAATAAGTTGAATTGTTGAATATTAATAGTTAAAAGTTCAAAACAAATTGTTGTGTGCATATAACTATTGTTATACTATATTGAGCACAGACTATATTAAAACCCATGTTAGAAAAATGGGAAAAATTGAAACTCCAAATTGTGATATTTAAAACATGATAATTACTTAATAATGCATAGTAAATATGATTTGAATGAAAGAAAGCAATAATTATAGTTACTCACCCTTTAATGCAAGTATGTTTTAACTGACTAATGTTCCCTCCATATTGCTTCATATTACATATGCATTGGAATAGGCATTGGCATTCCGAAAGATATACGTTGATACACACAATTTACATGTGATATTACATTTGCTACTTATCCAACTAGAATGGACATTTACGACAACTTGGTGTTTTCAAGAATTCGTTAACAGAATGAAACAAAAGACAATCACAATAAGGATAACATCCAGTTTTAGCTCCTCAATCATTAACTAAAACCGTAAATTGCAGGGTCCGTATTCATAAAAACCGTAAATTGCAGGGTCCGTATTCATAAAAACCGTAAATTGCAGGGTCCGTATTCATAAGGCTTCTTAGCAATATCTCAAATTCAAAATTTATCAATTTTTAAAACACATTTTCCTATCGTTTTAAGACATCTTCATTTTAATGCTATCGACAGTTAAACTATGTATCTTAAAATAGATGCTCTGTCGTGTCGCTGAGACTTTAATAAGGATATTTGAAAATATGTAAGAATCTAAAATTTGACTTAAGACCGTGTGACCTTTTAAAACGAGCTTTTTGTCACTGACCTTTCCAATGAGGTAGCCCTTTTGTCAACCCCTTTATGTTTGTGATATCGCATCCCTTGCCTCTTATTTATCCTTGTAATTGTCGATTGTTTTGCTACCCGATTGTTTTGCTGCGTGTTTATGGTTGACTTTTGGTACTTGATGCTACATTTTCTGTTCGACTTTTATATCTACGTTTAAAGTAGCTATCCCGCCACCAACAGGAAAATATTACAACTGGGTCTAAATTCATCAAATGTTTGAGCGCAAGAATCAGACTCAGACTCAAAATCTCATTTCTTTGCAAACCCTTTCAACACAAAATTATGGGTAAGAATTGTGATTTTCAGACATTTTCTGTTAAATTACCTCTAAAATTACTCGTTTCTGTAAGCAAATATAGTAATTTGACGTTAAAATTGTTTTTATTTGGAATTAAAAAATTCCGAGTCCGATTCTTGTGCTCAAAAATTTGATGAATATTAGGCCAGATGTAAAATTGTTTATCATGCAGATATGCACTTTTCTGCCTAATAAATGGGTGACCTAATAAATTTTGCTTTATTAGGCACTGACCAATAGAGCAAATCAATGCGGAATCCCTCGGCGTTTATTGTACGTAACGTTATCTGACGTCATGCACGTAACGTTGCCTGACGTCATAAAACAAACAAAAAACAACAACATGTCGGCGTCCTCGATAAGCGTAACATTCTGAGAAATAGGTAATAATAGTAATTCATACAAAAAATGTGTATAATCTACATGATAAATAGAATATTATGTCAGTGCCTTTTAGAGCCTCGCCATTCTTCGTTTTCTAAGCCTCGCCTAATAAACTTGATAGTAAAAGGCACTGACTAATATTCTCTATTTCTACACCTACTAACGACGAGGTATATATATAACTTACATAGTGATAGTACGAGAATACAAACTATACACACAATATAAACGGCTTTAATCAGCCATGCCAAACCCTAAAACTGGAGAATCGAATTTAGAGTAACCAACTCATAATTCATTTCACGCATATCCAATCATGGATATTTTAAAAACCCTCGAACAATCCTATGCTTTTTATCGGTACATATACGTTAGTATATGACCTGAACATCTGGATAGAGTTTTGATAAAAGGTTTTTATTGTAATGTTGACGTTATTTGGCAGGTTAGTTTCTTTAATATAAACAGTGAACAGTTTTATCAAGTACAGTTCAGTTTAGTAATTGCAAATTAAAGATATATAACACATTCATTTAACTAGCTAAGCTCGTAAACGTGTAAGAGGTATTGCACCTTACAGTACCTCTCATGACTTAACTGGGTTTTTTTTTCACCTCCTCAAAAAATATGTTTTCCCCCTTTTTTGAGAAAAAATTCCCCTCAAAAATGTATATATATTATTTTTTTTTACTTTTAAATGTTTTTTCTTAGTTGACCATCCATAACCTGTCCATCAAACATGTTCTTGATGTGAATTTAATATAAATGAAAGACTGAGACTTAATACATATAAAAAATACTATCTTTCTTCTTTATTTTAATATTGTCAAAATTCCCTCTTTTTCCAATTCACGCCGAATTTTTTCCCCCTCTAAAGGGCCCGGCCCCTTCTCCCAAAAGTAAAAAAAAAATGCTTAACAAAACCGAGTCTGCTACTTTCCTCTCTTGTTTGTGTTTGATGCTTCCAATAAAACCCCTTAACAGTATTTACTGACATTCACGCTAGCGTTTGTTTAGCTCTGTGTGGTGGCTAAAAAGTCGCCCCGTTTACAAATCAGTCGTGTTGTTAATTACTGATCCTTTGAGATCATCAGGCCCAATGTGTGTGGATTATTGTGGAATAACGCGTAAGAAGGTGCTATCGGGCGTGAGCGGTGTTGCACCTTATATTACCTCTCGTGAACAGACTTAATAAGACCGAGTCTGTTTAACTCCCTTGTTTGTGTTTGTTGCTTCTAAGTGATCCCTTTTCAGTATTTGTTGTAAAGGGATGATGAGCAGAGCAATTGTCTTTCTTTTGTATCATTCACTACTTATTCTTTGTTTTAAACATTCATTATATGTTTCATGTTCTTTTATCCATGGGTTTAAGTCACAGATCTAGGCTTCATATCACTTTCTTGTAAATAGTTTTAATAATAGTGACTCAGTTAGTAAAGATTTTAATCTTATTGTGTTACTGGACGGAAGCCAAAATTGCATATGCCAATACCAGGCATGATGATAATGCAGACAGTATAGACAGACAGATAAACAGAAGTAACGACATGTTATCCAAATCTGTTATATTATCTTCAAATTAAAAATGTTACAAATGGTTATTATATACGGAAGCCCATTAGAGCCACAACGATTGATTTTTATTTTCGCTTTTTCACGATAATGTCTTGAAAATTTGAGATAATATCTTGAAAATTAACGTTAATATGTTGAAAGTTCATGATGAAATGTTGCAACTCGAGTTAAAATTCAAATTAATATATTTAAATTCGAGACCACAATGTATGTTATATAATAAAACACGTTATATTGAACAAAATACTGCATACAATAATATACATTAAAGATCATTTGAACATTAATTAAATATTTTTCCCAAACCTTTAACAGAATGTATACCCAGGAATAGATTAAAATCAACATGAATCATGACAACATAGTTCAGTCTCTTCATCTGCGTGTAGTTTATTTATCTCTGTCACTAACAGTCTCTACCTTAATGCGGAATAGCACTGAGTTGTCTCCCCTTATAACTCTCCCCAAACAACCAGGTCCAACCATTTGGCTCACCTTTGTTATTATTGTTGTTTCGCTATATCAGTATGCATTATAAACCATTGCAAACTGTTGTTCTATTAAAACGTGTTTAAAAGTCGTCAAACTGTATGAAAAAAGATCCTTTCAAGTCATTGTTTAAAGTGATATTGTTTAAAATGCACACCATCTGATTGCAATACAATGATAAACACACAGGAGATCAAATACCAGGACTGGGTTAACAACAGCAAAGAGAGCTAATAAGGCTAAAAGGGAAGTAATTTTCAGGTCAATGCTATCTACCATTACTTAACCTGCGCAGGCATATCTCTGCCATTAAGAGCTTCGACTATATTTCTAGCACACAGCTCCGACATGGCTCCACGTGACTTAAATGTAGCGCTAGCGATATGAGGCAGCACCACACAGTTATCCAGTGTCAACAGTGGGTGGTCCGTGGGAAGCGGCTCGGGCGTCGTCACATCCAGCCCAGCTCCCCAAATCTGCCCGGACTTCAGAGCCTCGTACAAATCATCCTGGTTCACCATCCCGCCCCTACTCGTGTTTACAAGCACCGCCTTATTTTTCATCTTTCTAAATGCAGATGCATTCATTAAGCCCGCGTTTTCCTTTGTTAGAGCGCAGCACACAAGTACAAAATCGGATGATTCTAGAAGACAGTCGAATGTAGCCAAATGGGCAGGAATCTGGCTGGCATAGTCCTTTTCCTCCGTGTCAGAGTAGAGTATCTTCTCCACATCAAACGCCTTCAGTCTCTGCGCAACGGCAAACCCTATTCTACCCAGACCTAAAATAGAGAAGAACAGATAACGTTTCAAAATGGCGTCTTGCCACGTGGATACATGAATCTGAATATCACGTGTTTGCAATCGACTAGCACAGTACTAAAAATTCATGACGTCTCTGAGCGATTTTACTGTTTTTCTACAACAACTCCAAACACATGGTGTAATATGAGGAGAATGAAGAAACAGTCTATATAAGTAAAATGATAACTGTGTTCGCTGGACACGGATGCCCCGCTCATGCAAAACTTAACCAGAACCAAAGACATGTGTTGGTCGGTATGTATAGAACGCAAAAAGATGTATCTGGAATGAAGTCTGAAGAGTGAAAGTCTATCCGTGACTTTGAAACGGAACTGAAAACCCGATTCAGAGTAAAACTAGGTCAGGATGGGTGCAACTTTTGTCGGATTGGAATCATCTAGATGTATCACCGTAGCGTTATCCGCGACTTAGGCTAAATAAAATTATACCTGAGTTTACTGTAACCCGACCGACCCTCTGAAAACACCCCCGACTCCTTTTTTTTATTGAAAAAAAAAAAATATGTTCACGCGATCACGGCCGACTGACTCATGTGCTCATTGTCCTGCTGTTGGAACTGAACCTCTTCCGGACTTGCGAAAAATAAATTAAACTGTTTAACCCTTTGCAATAATTGCAAGTGACTGGGAAAAGAGCCAGTTGTTGCCAGGCCTTTTGGGAAACAATAAAACATACACAACATCATATTGTAGTTTTTTAAAATACCACATTTTCCCATTCATCAAAGCTCATCGCCACCTTAAATGTAACTTCGCCAAAAAATAAAATAAAAAAATAAAATAAAATAAAATGCCTACCTACCTACCCAATTTTTTTCAGCAATGTTACAGTAAACACAGGTATAATTTTATTTGGCCTTAGATGACGTCGGGCTAAATCATCAAAGGATGGAACCTAGCAGTTGATGTTTGTCTTCACTCTTGTATTGCCTTGTGCCCTTAGTGGTATGTTCTGTTGTTGCTCTGGCTTCTTCAAAGTCATTAAGTACTTGCTATGTGACGTTCTAACCTTTTTTCCCTTTATATTCATATATACATGATCATCTATGTGTTATACTTGTATTGCATATTAATGCTGTCTTGTTTGTTAGAGAATATAGCCATATATATGGGATGACAATAGGGTAAGAGTGATGTTTGGTACACACTAGAACCTGGTTTAAACCCCAGCGACCCATTTGCCACTGACCGCTCCAAGACGGCAGCCCTATTATTAACCCGTTTGTGTTTGTGATATGTCACATGATCATGCTTATTACCATTGTGTAACTGTTGTTGTTTTAATGCGTGTTTTGATTGGATATGTTGTATACCTACTTTTAGAAAAGGAGGTAACTAAAATCTGTAACACATGTGTGACGGACGGACGGAATGACGGACAAAGGTCACACTTCATGTGTTCTTTACTATCGTGATGTAATGAATGAATGGTGTTTTACGGCACGTCGACACATAAATAGTTCATAAATAGTTCATAAATAGTTCATATTGAGCGCAAAAACCGACGAAAGATGAAGAAGTGTCGTGATGTAGTTTAAACTTATTTGCGAAACAAGTTCTTTCAACCTATATTAATCTCGATCGATGTATTCCTGGGTAGAACCAGTACTAAGCAATGTGGATTAAGTACCTTGCTCAATGATAAATAAGATGGCCACGGCGAGGATCGAACCCACGACCTCTCGGTCTGGAGTTCGACACTCTACCACAAGACCACATACTCCACACTCCACGTATCGTGATGTAAAACAACAACAAAAACATCTGGTCAATTGTAATGCTAATATTTTGTTACCAATAATTCCTACTGTAGAACCTTCAAGTCCCTGACCACATAACCAGATAGGGTTCCACGTGCCCCACGATCCGTCTTTAACAGCTCGCATACCTAGAAGTAAAGAAGATCATGATAGTGTATTGCGTGAATCATAGTGCATTGTTGTTTAACAGTTCATCAACACATTACTTTACGTTATTTCGAACCGCCCCAGAGATCGAATATTCCTTCATGCATGTACATGTAGATAAACAAAAACAGACAATGTCATGGCTAGATTTATGTTTTTGTAGGAATTTGTGTTTACAAGCTCAGGTGTTGTTTTTTCTAAACATGTGAAGACTGTGAAGACTCCCTAGCCTGGTTATTATGTGTGTGGGTGTGGGTGATGGTGGTGGTGGTTGGGGGGGGGGGGGGGGGGGGGGGGGGGGGGGGGGGGGGGGGGGGGGAGCACGATATCTGTCTAATTTGTGAATTTCCCCCACCTACCCACGAAAAAGGGCCGTACCCAAAACTGTTTATAGATATTATTTAACATTATTTTTTGTTTCTATCTTCCATATATATTTTTTTAATTTCTTCAGGTGTTTACTGTCCTTGGCAAAATGAAATAACCTACCTACCTACCCATTTATGAAATCCAAGTTCGGGAAACAGCAAACAGGTATTTTCTTAAGGATGGCTTACTTGTTAATACCGATATTTTATAATTACTTAATACAAACACACATTGATTTCCTGTGATCAGGACACTATAAAACAAGTGTATTACTCGGCATAATATAAACAAAACAATATTGAGGTTCCGACGATGATATATCGTCTATTCAGCAGGTACCCGAAATCACTCTTTTTCGTCTAGTCAGCTGATACCCGAAATCACACTTATATAACTGCCGGAATAGGTTAACCCTTGAAATTTCTTTTTATCTATGAGAAAGTGTCGATTCTTACGGACGGCCGGAGGTATTTAGTACTGGTTCTACCCAGGACTAAGTGGGTAGTCCTCACCACAAAAACAAATCGACAATTGTACATAGCCTAAAATGTTCTGGAAAAGGACATTAAACATCAAACAAAGTAGTGTTACCTTCCTGCAGCCGCCTCGATGTCGCTAACAACAATGCAACAGTGAGTTCCGCGGTGGCGCTGGTCAGAACACCCGGTGTAAAGCCTACACGAATACCCCTCTTTTCACACGCTGCTATGTCGACGTGGTCGTAACCAACGGACATCGTGCTCACGGCCTTCAGCTTGGGTCCTTCAGATATAAAAACAAATAGGTGTTATCATTTCAGTTAGAACAGTGCAGAATGGTTAACGACGTTGCGTTGTAAACCTTCGCCTCTCACCGCTGCATGCTGCAGGTTCGAATCCCACTGGAAGCTCGACTTGTGAGGAAGTGTCGATTCTTACGGATGGCGGGAGGTGTATAGTACTGGTTCTACCCAGGAAAAGTGGGTGGTCTACCTCTGCCATAAAAAAATCGACCGTCATATATAAACTTACATGTGTTGAAAATGACGCAAAATACCATACAAACAAACGTCATATATAACCTTACATGTGTTGAAAATTACGTAAAACACCATACAAACAACCTTACATGTGTTGAAAATTACGCAAAACACCATACAAACAAACGTCATATATAACCTTACATGTGTTGAAAATTACGCAAAACACCATACAAACAAACGTCATATATAACCTTACATGTGTTGAAACGTCATATATAACCGTACATGTGTGAAAATTACGCAAAACATAATACAAACAAACGTCATATATAACCTTACATGTGTTGAAACGTCATATATAACCTTACATGTGTTGAAAATTACGCAAAACACCATACAAACAAACGTCATATATAACCTTACGTTTTGAAAATTACGTAAAACACCATACAAACAAACGTCATATATAACCTTACATATGTTGAAAATTACGCAATAACACCATACAAACAAACGTCATATATAACCTTACATGTGTTAAACATCACGTAAAACACCATAGAAACAAAGAACAGTACAGTGTACTGAAGAAAATCAAAGTGGCGGAGGTGCTCTACTTGGTATTTATCAAGAGAGGAGTGTCCTCTCAAAATACTTATGATATTGAGCGCTCAAACATTAACTAAGACGGTTGTGCCGATTGGGTTTCGTACCTTTACTATCTTCAACATATTAATTCGGATTGCGCTAGTTGAAAGATTTCTATAAAGTTACAGTTGAGTTTGTCGGTGTCAGGAAGATATTTGTGGAATCTACCACGCTTATTAACACACGGGATACAGAAAACATTGATTTTTAAACAGTCTATATAAGCGCATTGGTCTAAGAAGATGGTATACACTCGAGCTTATAAAGGCCTAGTTTCGATCTACAGTCAAGTGGAAAATGACACCCAATAGCGTGGACAAAAACAGCAATGTAAAGGCATAAAACGAATTCCCGTGAAACTGTAAACTGTTACAGAATAACAGGTTACAATTTTATAGAGCTGCTTAAAAACAAAATCCAGTTTCACGCACCTGCGTATTGCGTAACACGTATGCCTATAGCACGCACAAGACAAGTGCTCTAGAATATGCTAGAAAACCAATTATTGGTAGAATTGGTAATGCGTGTAGAAGTGTGTTTTCCCCTAAAGTTTTACCTTATATACTGACACTAACTTGTTTAAAAGCTTTAATGTTGCAAAACAAAAACTTTGGTATTTCAAACCACATTGATCAATAGCTGGCAAGGTCCAGTGGGGTCCAAGAGGTGGTTGACTCATGGTTAGAGGGCCAGAGGAGTGAAGACCCCTGAAGCCCACGAGACGGTCTTTTGTTGAATTTTATAAATGTTAGCATTGCGGTATATTCGTAATACAGTTCATATGATCGTATTATTTAATTTAATTCATTTAATTCAAACAATATACGGAAGCGATACGGAAATCTAAAAAATATCGCAGACAAAAAAACTTTTGGTCAAATTGTTAGAAAGCGTGAGAACGCAGAATGTATGCGTCTCAGCGTGATTTGACACACCAATGCGTGTGTGTCTCACGCACAATGCGTGAGACTTTAGAGGTATGCTCATCCCCTGCGTAAAGGGTTATATTTTGACCTGTATACTGAGAGGAAAAGACATTAACTGTAAGAACTGGTTGGAATTAAAATCAATAGAACGCATAGTAAAATATACAGCGTAAAATAGTTACAGTGCACACCTATTCGGCTACATGGACAATTAAACATTTCTAGTAACCACAGACCTAATAACATTCTGTGTAAGGTCTGTGTACTGACTTTTAGTTTACTAGATGAATAACAAATCTGGCGGCTCAGCACGAAACTTTGTATCTTGTTATTTATTTATACAATGGGTTGGGGTGGGGAGGTGGGTGGGGGGCGATGGTATAGTATCACTTTTCTTGCATACCGGATAAGACTATCCACGTTTTACAGGGAGGATGGAAATTAACTCTAATCTTTATGGTAAAAGTCACGCGCGCACCAACATCCGGTATGCAGGAAAACATGCAAAACGTTAGTATCTGGCGGCGTCAACGCACAACCTGTCTCTGATATTAAAGAAAAAAATAATATATATTGGGTATACGGTTCAGATAGGGAATTCCAACCCTCGGTATAAGTGTTTTAATCGAAACCTCGGCAGAGCCTCGGTTCCGATAAAAAAAATACTTATATCCGGGTTGAATTCCCAATCTTCACCGGATACCCATGAAAGATTCTTATAGGGTTAATCGTCCTAAATTTAAAATGAAAGGAAAATGTCCATTTTAGTTGCTGATTTAGATTTCTGTTTTAGTTATCATGGTTATATGATCGAATAAATAAATAGTGTCCTGTGACTGTGATTTTTTTTAATAGTGTGTTTGTTTTCACTTTACATAATTTCATTGTATCCCTAAAAGTGCAAAACTTTAACAAGTAAGCATATTTAATGATTACACTTTACCATTTATTAAAACAGCAAATATTTATATCTCAGTTTATTGTGAAAGTATGAATATTTTGTTTCAAAAACATACGTCATTGGAGTAGTAAAGAATCAATTTTTTTTCTGGGAGGTGTTGCACTTTCCCTGCTGCACAAATATATGCTTATATAATATATCTTCAAGCCCTGGACAATTTTAAAATAATCTAAAATACATAAGCTGAGAAAATTGAATTTAAAACAGGAAAATGATTATACCCAAAGCACTGTATATACAAAAAATGCATGCACAGGCGCCTGGAACTCTCATAAATCAGCACCAGACCATCAGACAC